>PVIU01007537.1:0-90829 GCA_004026605.1 Ondatra zibethicus
GCCCCGTTGCCGCTGCCGCAGAGTTCGAATAAGCTGCCTTGGATGTTGAGGTTTTTCGATTCTTTTCTCAGTTTATCCCACATATCTTTCGCCCCTTCCTGGCAATCCGTAAGAGCTGTGACCGTGCAGCTGTGGAAATCCTCCCAGTATCTGGAGAGGAACAGAACAAAAGCAGAAGAAGCAGGATCATTTTGGGCGCTGGAGGACCCCAGATCTGCGCCCCGGGTGACTGCGCTCTTGCCAACCTCCCAGGGCGTCTCTTTCCCGCCTGCCTCCCCTTTCCTGGACATATTTCTCACTGGGTAGCAAACCCCCAGATCTTTGTCTCGTTCCAGAAACCAGGTCCAAGAGTGTGGGCCTTCCCTTTCCCAGTCTGATTTCCCTAGTCCGGTGCCAAGAGGGGACCTGACAGCCAGGAGTCGGGTCGCACCCGCTGCGTGGCGCTGGCACCACGGCCTGCGCAGATTGCTCACCCTCCTCCGGGAAAGCTAAGAAAACAGCACTAAGCCTTGCAAGCTGCCGCCCATTAATGCCTCTTAGCTCGCAAGACGGGTGACTTGCTCTGAGGCAGACCCTCCCCTCCAGGCTTCTCACATCCTCCGCCCTCCTCGCCCCTTCTGTTTCCAGCCTCTCCCAGCCGTTGTCCCCTAGCCTTCGCCCTTCTTCTCTCCCTTCACCCAGCCCCCACATCTTCCTTTTGTTTCCAGTTTCTCCTCATTTCCCCTCTCTTTCTTTTCCCCTTCCCTCTATTTCCCCCTCTTCTTTTTCGCTCTCCCCGCTCGCTTCGGTCCCCCGAGGTCATCCCGCCTTTCAACAGTCCCGGAGCTCCAAAGGCGTCTTCTCCCTTCCTGGTCGGTGAGTGGTCCAGCTCTTGCAAACCTCTGTGCTCTAGGTCTGCGAGCTGGGTGCTTCCGCTAACCTCCTCCCTAGCCTTTTTCATAGGTTTGGATACCAAGAGTTTCGGTCCCACCCCCAGGTTGTAGCACCCACTTCTCTAGAGCGGGCACGATGGACACCTAGGCTGTTCCCTCCCTGATCCGGCTCCGGATCCTCTACCTCGGGTCGGCTCCCAAATCAACCCAGAAGCAACTCAAGCTCTTCTCCCACTCCCCCCCCCCCGCCCGTTCAGTTTCAGCCCCGCCCCCACAACCTTCACCCAACCTGTCTCTCTCTCTCTCTCTCTTTTTTAATTGTTCCCCTTTCTTCTGGAAACCCAAAATAGATCCCGAAACTAAATATAATCTCAAGCCGTGATCGATTTCTAAGGCTCTGTCTCCTTTCGGAGGTGGGTCGATTTAGGCGTCTGGCTCCCACTGCGCCCAGACCCTGAGCTCACCGGGTCAGCAGCCACCCTGTTAAGGGTGGCTGCATTTTTCCTTAGCTCTTTCCTTTTTGTTCGCGCGCGCCGGGAACTGTAAGTTTGTTGAAGTCAAGCTTAACATTTGCTTCCACTTCAAACCTGACTTCTGGCTGATGGCGAGTTATAAATTCTTGTTGGAGTTATTGGAATTTAGACTGCCTTCTAGGGTCCTGAGCACAGGATTTTCAGGTGCCACAATTTGTAATAAATTGCTCCCCCCCCTTTTTTGGGATCCCACATAGGGACAGAGCACTTCTGAGATGTGGAGAAGAGCATTCACCTGGGGCTGGGAGAGGTGAGCTTCACCCACTTGCTGAGCACTATTAACTATTAACATAGTGGGCACTGGATCCAGCTGCCTGCAACCTCAGGGACAACCCTTCTCTTGTCCATGTTTTCCAGGACCTTAGTCCTGCTAAAAAAAAATTTAAAGTGACTGGGAATATACCATGTTTTAGCAAATGGTGGAGATTCTGGAGTATGTGAACCTGTCCTACTTTTCGGATTCATTTTTTTTATCAATGTTTGGAATTAAATACATTTTTTTCCATTTTATGATGGAGGGATACCAGCCACTTTCTTGTTGGAGTTCCCAGTGAGTGCTAAGGTACTTAGAAGGTTTATAGCAAGATAGACTACCTCCCCCCATTTGGTCATTGCTTAAATAAATACACCTTTCCCCTATTTAGGAAGAGAAGAACCACACACGTGCTATGGAAAATGGGCACTTCCACCTCTGGGAACAAAGAATGCTTTTCGCCTTAGCTTTATTGCAAGGCCGTTTTGTGGGATGGTGGAATACAAAGATGGGGGCATTTCTGAGACCTGTGGCGGCTAAGATGTGGAGGCCCAGCAGCAGGCCTCTGCCGGGCGCCTCCTTTACTCCAGGTGCAGGCTTTCTAGTCAACCACTGAAGCTGGCAATGAAGGCCTCTTTCCCCCTGGACCTGCAGCTGCCCCCATCTGGGGAGATCATATAGATGTGGAAAAGGGAAAGAGTGATGGTAGCAAGGAGGGTGGCTACCCCAAACCTGGGATAGGACTACAAACTTAGCAAAGCCTGCCAAACCCCAAAGTCATTGACACACAATATTATTTCAGGCTTTCTCTAGGAAACAGGGAGACCCGTGGTCCTTTCCCGCACTTGCATTTTCTTGGTGTGCTTTGGGGTGGGGTTCTCTTTTAGGTAAATCTATATTGCCACCAACTTTTCTTAAACCGGAGTCAACTGTTCAGAAGAAAGAAGATTGGAGATTATCTCAAAGTAGAGATTTTTTTGTGGAATGAGAAACCGCCAAAATGACACTCTATCACTAGCCCTGAGTCCATGCCTATTAGGTGCAGGCCCATAAAACTGGAAAGCTTAGGCTATTGGGAGAATTCTCTTCCCTAGCCGACCTCAGGCCATGGAGTTCCCTTAAACAGTGTAAATTCTAAACCAGAGACTTGGGCACCAGGGCCAGAGGGCCTGTCAGCAGCCTTGGCCAGAAGGCAGAAAGGTGCAGATTTCACTAGTAGAATGTTGAGCACAGGAGGGGAGGGGGTAGGACAGAGAATGGGGGGAGGGGAGTAGCATGGAACTCTGACCTCAGCAGCGCCCCCCAAAGGGAAACCCAGGGTCAGAGAGGACACTTACGTGCACACGGTCTTGATGTTCGTCTTGTCGTCCAGGCCCTGCGGGTAGTTGGCCATGCTGTCGCCCAGTTTGAGCAAACAGTCTGAAAAGCCCTTAAAGACCGCATCGCACTTGCCCGCTGCTCTCACGGCTTGCACCAGGTAAGCTGTGGGGAGGAGGGACATCAGTCAGCATCTCCACCACCCTGCCCTGTTACTGACCCTGTGGCCCCTTGGGGTGGTCTCTTTTAAAATTCAGCGCTGTGGCTCCGGAATGACCTATATGCAGTTGGCCCACCTCTGGTGCAGATGGAGGGATCCGAGCGTGGGTGGGTACAGATGGGTGGCGGCGAGGTGAGTCCATTTATTTTCTCCAGCTCGCTCCTAACTGAGCTCTATTTCTTTTTCTGTTTTCATCGCCCCCTCTTCTCACCTCCCTCATCTCCTTTATTACTCTTTTTTCCTCACTCCTTCCTTGTCTCTCAACACTTCCTCCACCAAAACCCTGTCACGTCTCGCGGTGCAATTTTCCATTTTTGTGGTGACAGAGGGGGTCTGAGAAGCAGAGTGCTGGGGGCAAAAAAAAAAAAAAAGGCCGGAGAGGTGTGGAGTCGGGGTTGCGCTGCTAAACCAAGAGCAACCATCAGAGTAACCATCAGGCGCCTGGGTCTTTGTCAGGCACTCAGCAAATATTGCTTAATGAATGAATGAATAAAGCCTTTGGAAGATCGCAACAGCCACGGGACGGGATGTTTTTATTTCAAAACCGGTTGCCCAACATGAAGTCTGTTGTTTGTGAGACCCTTAGGTGTACAGTTTCCTGCCGCTCTAAAGCAGGGCAGTTTAAATGTTCAGGGCCTTACTGGGATAAGTATTGGTCTCAGTAGCTGGTGTGTGTGTGCAACAGATATATCCGTACCAGTGACCACAGTCAATGCCAGGAGCCTGGTGTGTGCGTGCGTGTGTGTGGCTTCTTTCCCTTTCCTTCTTTGCACCTCTCACCTCTACACTCCCCCTTAATGTCCCTGGAAACACTCAGGAGAGTAGACCTTTCCTTTCAAGGTTGCAGCCAGCTCGCTAGGCGCCGGGTAGGCTGCCGCCTAGGGCTCTGGCTCCTAAGGGGGGCGGGGGAGTTGAAGTACGTAGAAACTGAGCCAGAGGCAGAAGGAGAGAGAAGGGAAAATTCCAGGACACTCTAGGGTCCTAGCTCCCAAACTCAAGCCAACCAAATATGAAGCACTGAATTTGAGAGCTATTAAGCTTCCAGGCCGCCTAGCGCGGCCCAATAGCCATTTCTTCCCACCCGGTGGCAAACGAACCAGGTTGGGAGCTCGGTAAATAGCGGACAAAAAGGCCCCAAATACCTGAGATACCCGAAGGGCTAGAGAGAGTGTCACATCTCCGCTGTAGGGGCGGGGAAGGGTGAATCCTAGAAGGGAAATGGGCCTTAGGCTCTAGGGAATTTGGGTACAGGCCTCTTGTGCCGCCATCCCCGTTGACAGCCTCCTGGATGGGTGGAACACTCAGCACCCCCTCAGTCTCACGCAGCCACCGTCCCTGAATGCCGGGCTACTGCAGACCCGGGGGAAGGTGACCCAACCAGACGCAACCTCCGGGAGCTGTGCGTCGGCAGATTGCCGCAGGAAGAGCTAGGCGGGACTAGTGCTTTCTAATCCGGAACGGGAAGCGCTGCGGAAGGGACGGAGGTTAACTTCCACCTCGGCTGGAGCAGACACATAACCTTTCATAAACCTAGCTTTCCTTCACGCCTATTTTAAAAACCCTCGGCACTATAATAAAAGCAAATTTTTAAACACTGACATCGCATCTTATGAATAAATGAATCTTTGTTCTAATGTAGCTCGGTCACGATGAAAGAAACCCTACACAGCTTCCTCCATAATGTATGTTTCAAGCATGCCTTTGCAGGAAGGAAACAGAATGCAACCTAGCCTCTCAAGCCCCAAAATCTGGTGTCCGAAAAGATACCATAACGATTTAAAAAGGACTGTTGGGGCTTTCTGGGGGCAGGAAGCGCCCCTGTCACCTTGTTTTCCCAGGCATTGCTGGGGCAGATCCCGCAGCGCGCATGTGTGTGAGCGTGTGTAAAATACGAATTCAAGAACATTTCTGGTTTCGCAATTGTGGCTTCTAGAGATCTAGCTTTCACTGGAAAGCCGGAAGCAATGCGCGGGACAGAGGTTGCAGGCGCAAATCTCTGCTCAAGCGGAGTTCTCAGTTCTTTCTGCACCCGGTTTCTGTCACCCCCCAGGCAATCGACCCCAGCTCCTCTGTTCTCTCTAACATCCCTATCCAGTGCGGTTTTCATTTGCTCATTCATTCGCTGGACCTCTTTCATTCATTCCAAACTTCCTCCCGGCGCCTCTTCATTCGTTCACCATCTTCTACTTCCCCGCCCCTCCCTCCCCCACTTTTCTTGCCAAATGTCAGTGATTTGGGACAGCTTCCATCCATGAATTAATAAAGACCGAAGCTCTGATGTAAAAAAAAAAAAAAGTAGACATTTGGGAACATATACATTGTAATCCCACTGCCAATATTTTGGTCATTTTCAGGCTGAGGTTAATCAACTGCATCCCTTCTACAATCACTGCTTCATTATTTTCTATTCTGACCCACAAGGAAAACAGAGCCCCCGGACGTCGTCCAGGTGAAACACCCGTCTTAAAACTGTCGCTGTTTCCTGATCTATAAACGTTTGCAGGCTAACTGCAAAATGCCACAGTCACTTATTTCCAACACTTAAAGAATTTGCTGCCCTTGGGATCTGTGTCCTAGGATTGTTGCAGCTCTTTGAACTAATGTCAAAGGCGCAAAACCACCAGATGCAAAGCATTAAGTCATTTCCTAAAATTAAAAGAAAAGCCAACATCCCCGTGCATGGTCCTTGCTTTGCAAAATCCCAGTTTCTGCAAAATGACAAAAGTCCTCTAAAATCATAATTTCAAAATCATGTCAAATGCATATAGACCCAAATGGAAAGAATCAATTTTAATGTTCTGGGAACCCCGATTCTTCTACATTTCTTACGAAGAAAAGCCATTAAGCATTCCTTCTCTTGTCCCACACAAATTCCCTAACGCACCCCTGAGCTACTGCAAGATTTGTCTGTGAAGAATTCTACAGCATGACATGATAGCAGTTCCTTCCATCTCCAGAAAACCCACTGGAGAGTTTCTATATTTTCCTCTTGTCCATTCTATTAATAAGCTGCTTTACATTCACTTTTCGGCTACATTAATTAATGTTCCCATCCAACATCAGACAAGCGGATTCTCTAGCACTTATAACATTTGTATTTTGGTTGGAGAAACGTGAACTTTTAAAAAGCTTTCTTACAGTGTAACTGAGACTCAACATTCCTTAACATAAAATGGGGGACTATATCAGTCCTTCCATAAACCGCCGCAAGCAAAAATAACAAATACAGGAACCTACATATTGTAAACATGTAAAACCCTTTTCTGCACAGAAATATTAGAGATGCTAGTATATAAAGTCACAGACCACATGACCCTGAAAAAGTATATCGGTGCATATTTGGCTGATTTATCCTCCTCGTCAGAGTCTGCGGTGCCCCGAGCAAACGCTGCAGCTAGGATATTGGGGGTGGGGGTGGGGGAAGGACAAAGTTCTAAATGCTGCAGTTTGAGGGCAGCCTTGGAATATCTTTGCTTTCTGCACATAAACTTTTCAGACCTAGCTGCCTAGCCATCTTATTTCTGCATTCACCTTTCGACCCCTCAGAATAGTCCCTTACAGTATAACGGGGGCCACACGCTAAGAGCGCTCCGACCCTGCTTTAACCCGGGAGAGGGTAGCAAAAATGGATCTGCGCTTTGGAAAGAAGGGAGAAAACCCTTTTGGAAAATAGTCTGCCGCACACACTTCAAGTCCCTTACTTTAGCAAAACCAAACCAGGACTCCCGAGTCCCAAACAGCTAATACCCCGACCCTGGGTTTCTGCAGGGTTTTCTGCATCCAGCGGCGGCAGACGCCGGCCAGCAAGTCCCCTTAGGCGCCTCCTAGGCTGGCAATCTCCGGTCGCCTACCACGCCGGACAGGGCGGCCACTTACCTATTTGCACCGCGAGGATCAGTGAAATATATCTGCCGTTCAACTTAAGTCCCATCCTACGTTTAGTCAAACCATTTGCGACCGCAGACCTTTAAATAGTTAGTTTAGAGAACGCGGGGGAAAGCTGAAAAATAGGCATTGCCAACAAGTTCCGGGAGCGACAGAGACTTTATGCACTGGGAAGGCAGAGGGAGGAGAGAAAGAGAGGGAGCGAGGAAGAGACCGAAAGAGAGCGAGAGAGTGAGAGGCTTGGGGGGGGGGTAGAGCTGGGAATGGTTCACTCCATTAGGAGGGGGCGGAGGAAGTACAGCCTCACGCCCACGAGCAGGCCTGACGTGGGGGATGACACGGATTGATTTTTTTTTTTTAATATAGACACCTTGGTAGAGAATCGCCATTTATAGTCATAAGACTCTGGAATTAATCAGATATCTCCAATTAATGTGCAATCTCAACGAAATCTCGCCTCTCTGGGGTGACCGCTTCCCATCCCGGTAGCTACCCCCGCCTCCTCGTTCTAGGGGCCCCCAGCCCCGCCCCCTCCCTGCGCAGAATCGGGGCTCCCTCTCCTCTCCCCGCCCGGAGCCGGGGAGTCCTGGCGCGCCCACTCGATTGTTCAACCTGCTCCCTCCTCCATTGGCGCCACAACGAACCCAGACACTTCCAACCCTGCAGCGAGGTTTGAGGTGCTTCTGGCCCGGGGCGGGGGGGGGCTCATCTGAGCCGAATCGCTGCCCCCCCCCCGCCTCCTGCGGCCTGCAGACCCCGCACTTGCCTACTCTTTTTCTCCAGCCCCGCGGCTGAGCTCTAGGCGCAGCCTGGAGTGCGTGAGCACACATCCCGGCCCCCAGCCCCCAGCACCCGCACACACTCACACACACGCGCATGACCGGGAGCAGAGCCGAGCGCCCCCCGAGCCAGCCCTCACACACCGCTCGAGAGCGCGCATACGCCCAGGCCCCGGGGGTTCATTCTGCACACATGGGGCCCCAGAAATAGACTCCGCGTGCCCTCTTGTGAATTTCACCACTGGCGACTCTCACCCACCCGCGGGGCCGCTACACCAGACGCAGAGGCACCTATTTTGGTGGGTGGGGCTGGGAGGTACCGGTCAATGAGGCTTTGCTAAAACGATTTTCGGATTCTTGTGATTTACAAACTCTTAGAGCTTTAGGAAATTTCTAATGCACGTTCCGGTGTGCAGGCTGTTTTCTGGGGGCTCCCTGGGGTCATTTGTTGGGCCGCAGTCGCGTGTTTACACACACGCACCCACGTCCATCACGTACACACACGCACACCCGGACCCACACACACTTGCGCTGTTTTTTTTTTTTTTTTTTGATGATCCAGCACCTACTGTGCAGCAATGAAATGTCTCTTCAGTTGCGCTTGTGCAAGGTCCTGTAGTGGGTCGTGAAAGATGGAAAAATAACTAGATCTACTTCCTAAACGCAATTTAGTTTTGGTTTTCTCTTCTTTTTTTCTGCAATGCACCATACCCTCTTCCCCAGTCTGAATTCTAGCGTCTTTAATCAAATGTTGAAGGCCGCACTGGCGAACTTTATTACTTAAGCCAATGAAGAGATAAAGAAAAATTAGGAGAAAATAAAAGAATCTTCATATTTTGCAAGACTGCAGGGCGACCGCATTAGGCTATCAAGTTAGTAGCAGAAATGCAAAGGGATTAGGGAGATGGGGCGTCCCTTGTAGTTGCTTCTCGAGATCCGGCACTGGGATCTGGGCACACAGACTGAGAGAGGGAGAGAAAGACGCAAAATTGGAGTCAGGTGACTGACTGTGGATGGACAGAGGAGGACTGCGGGGGTCCTGACTGCTATGCGGTGTAACCAGAAGAGCTCGCACCTAGGGGATTCAGGCCGGCAGCCCTTCAGAACCACAGACCCCTAAACAGATCACCTGAACTCTGCGGGCGGAGCCACGTGCTCCGCCCCCGGTGATGTCACCGGTGGTGGGCGGGGCGGCGGGGGCGCACTTTCCCGGTGTTCAGGGTCCCAGTGGCAGCGCCGGGGGTTTCCTATTCTAGTGTTCAGAGGTACCCAGAAAAGCAGAAAAGGTGGGCGGGATGGAGGCGGGAGAGAACGGGTGGCGAGAGAGGGGCGTTCCTCGGACCCTCCCCCGATGTCCTCCAATGGTAGAGAAGGGGCCGGCCAGGGGCGGGACCTCAAGGTTGGAAGCCCGCCCCCGTATCCTCCGGTCCCTTCAGGGTTCCACGCACAGGGCTGCCGGGCTTCCCCCTCTTCCACCCCCGTCCGTGCCGAATCTTCCCCACTCCGCTCCATAGTTTCAGAGTCCGGGAACCTGGTGGATTTACATTTCGTGCCCTCAACGTCCTTGCCCTCTTCCTGCTCACTCCTGGGGACCTTCTAGAACATTTTCTGTGGGTGCCCTGGGATCCTACTCAATACACGCTTTCTCACTCGGAACTTGATGCTTTAGGGTTTGAGTGAGGAGGGTGAATTGACCGACTGAAGCTGAGTGAAGGGGTGCGCGAGGGCAAGCGTCCGCAGTCCCGAGCGTGAGTAGATTCGGCACCCGCTGTGCCCGAGCCACCTCTGGGTCTACTGCTGGTCCTTTCCTTTACACTGAACCCCTCCGCTAAAGTGAAGTGAGAGGTTGGCAGAGGTACTCTCCAGAAATAATCCGGGGGATGAATAATTGAAAGCAGATGCTAACGATGGTTTTGTTTTTGAAATTTCTAACCTTTTAAATCACGCAGGTCGTTATGCAGTCTAGGCCCAGGCAGGCTTTGTTTTTCCCTACTTCCTTAATTGAAAGGTAACAAAAGCCAAGGTGGAAATGCATGTGCCAGGGTGACTGAGATCACAGCTGGGACTGGATTGGAAGACGGTTCCTCTTTTATTAATTTGAAAAGCCTATCCATGTCATATTTAACATGAAAGATGGCCCTGTAGGAGGGTAGGTATAGCCCTGGCCTTCAAGTTACATTGGGTGCCCCTAGAAGGTTGGGATTGCATTTCCGAATCTGAAAACAAAGAGGATATGTTTATGATTTGATCTCCAAAGGATCTTCAACTTTGACTTCTTGTGAACCAGAGCGTTTCTAGAATAGAGGGGACATGCCTGGAAGCGGGAATGCACTTAAAGCCGAAGGGTAAGTTAAGGTCTATGCAAGAGTGCCTGTTATGGCTCAGCAGAGGCAGAGCTGTTTTTCTTCAAATAAATGTTTTCTCTAAAAGAAACAAACACAGTTCAGGAAGAAAATAAAAGTCCTTGTTGCTGTTTGGGTCTGCAGGTTGAACAGAAAACACCTAAAGTAGCTGTGCAGAATTAAGTGACAGGCAGACAAAATTCCATTTCCTTAAAGCATCCGGCTTCTTTCCCAGGTCAGGCTGGGCCACTCCAGGTTGACTGAGCAGTTTATGAGTTGATTTCTCAGCTTCCTCTGCTAATCCATCATGCATGGACTTCCCAGAAGCTGCCATCTCAAGACACAGCCCCTTGAAATTGTTTGCAAGAGCAGTTGCCAGGGCCAGTGGGAGAGTCCATCTCTGTCTTCTAGGCCAGAAAAAAAAAGCCAATGTTGTACTAGAATGGATTGCCCTAGCAATACATCTCCCTCAAATTCAACCTGTCATTGTTTTTAACCTCCAACTAGAACCTTTAATCAAAGTATGAATATAAATGTTATTTTTCGTTGAAATAGCTATGCTGTATTTAAACTAGGAGGAAAGTGAATTTGTATATGGTATTATGTCATTTGAGGTCCCAAGAAAACTCCCTGTAATGTGGGAAGGGGGAAAGGCAGGGAGTAATTACACATTTCACAAATTGTCTCTCATATGTAAAATATATGTGTGTGTGTTTATGTGTGTGCGCTAAAGCAGAAGGGGGGACTCTGTACAGTAAAGAAGGTGAGTTCGTGGATAGGGACAGGAAATGTTAATAGTGGGGAGGATGAATATGAGCAAAGGACAATGATTACATCTGTAAAATGTTCTGGTAGAACCCATTATCTTGTATGTGAAAGAAAAATTTTAATTTAAAAAGAGAGACAGAGGGAATCCCTGCTAGGAGACTTCTTCTCTACCCTCGTGTTTACTCCTTGATAAGGTGACTTTCTCCACTTTAGATCATGAAACTTTCCAAAATTAGGTGGAACCTTTAGGCTTGAAACATATGACTGACTGGGGAAACTTGGTTTAAATGCATACATTTGGATTCTAGAGGTAAAAGCGCTCCTCTTAAAAATAAGCACTGTTGTTGTGGAATGGACACTGAGAATGATTCACAAGGCGAGGCTGCGCACAGCTCCTGTGTGTGACAAGGTGAACATCTGCATGGTGACAGCTGCATGGTGGGTGACAGTGCAAATGTCTCTCCACACTGCACCGGCCGGAAGAGAAATAAGGATAAAATGCGATTTGTATTCCCATGTGTGATCCCTAGACCAGAAGGAGCGAAGATATTGCTGGCACAATTAAATACTTGAATGAGGTCTGTGAGTGATACTGTGCTGTGTGAGCACGGATTTCCGATTGAGATTTGTCTGCTGACTCCAGAAAAGGGTGACTGCATCTGTAAAATGTCCCGATAGAACCCGCTGTCTTGTATGTGAAAGGGAAATTTTAATTAAAAAAGAAAGAGAGACGGAGGAGGGAATCTCTCTCTCTTAGGAGGCCTCTCCTACCCTTGTGGGGTGGTGCCTTCTACCCTGGGTGGTGGTTTCCTGGAGTGTTAGGGGCCACAGCATTCAGAAAAGAACAGCCAGAGTACAGGCAAATAAATACTATGGTAAAAACACAGTAAAATGTCAAGAGCTGGGGAAATGGGAGGGGACTTGAGTTCTCTGTTTTCCCCTGGCATTATTTTCTTTAATGTTTGAAGTTATTTAAAAATAAATTAATAAAAGTAAAAAAATCAATTCTAGGTGATTAAAGGCTTTGTTACATTTTTCATAAGGTTAGTGTGCCCCTCAATGGTTCCTGTATTGAAATTTAATCACTATAATGAGGTATCAAGAGAGTGGTAACATAACGAAACTATGCTGTTTAGAGATAGTGACTTTGGGAAGTGATTGGGATCTGGTAAGATCATCAGGGTGATCCATGAATGAATACTGCTAACTTCATAGAGAGACTGACCATAGGACTTAATAGCTATATCTAATCTATGTCTATCTATCTACATATACACCACATACAGAACACATACACACTCACTACACACATACTAACCATGGTGTAGTCTAGGCTTGTGGCCCTCCTGCCTCTGGGGTTTGGGTTGATGTCTGTGGCTCCTGTTCCCACTGAAGGCTATGCAGATGTTTGGGGTCTGGGCTGACTCCTGAAGTCATGGAGGTATCTGAGGGCCACGCTGCTGCTAGGGCCATGCTGAACTAGTGGTTTGTGCTGCTGTCCAAGGCCATGTTGATATCTGGGCCTAAGCTGCAGCCTAGGGCTGTATCTAGGTCTGTTGTCCTACTGCAGCCAGGGTCTGTGTTGATATCCATGGTCTGTGTTTTCCCTAAACACCACATGGATGCCAAAGGTCTGGGCCACCACTTGTGGCTAAGTAGTATCCGAGAGACACACTCCAGTTGGGTTCAGGTTGGTGTCTGAGGGCCACAGTGCATCTGGGACCATGCCTATCTGAGTGGCCTATGATGCCATTGGGAGCCATGGTGTCATCCAGCCCTGAGCTGTTGCCAAATTTGAAATTTGAGTCTATGACCTTACCACAGCCAGGGTCTGTGTTGATGTTAAGGGCTCCTGTTACCATTGAAGACCATGCAGATGCCTAGTCTGGGCTTCCACCTGAGGCCATATTGGAGTTTGGGGACCACTCAACCATCATTGCCTATGTTAACACTGGGGCCCATGCCTGTTGAAGTCCATGAGGGCTCTGGCCCTCACTAGCCCTACCCCTCATTAGAGCTGGCCCTGCCCCTCACAGAAGAGCTGGCCCCTGTATTTGGGAAAGCTGGTTCCATCCCTTGTCTGAGGGAGATGGTCCTAGCGGTCTGGACTGACCAACTCAGCTACCTCCAAGGCACACATCTAGGGCTTTGGGTTGACCTACCCCAACATCGACCCCATCTATGGCTTGCTGGAGTTCACAAAGGGTCTGGTCCTGTGCAACCCTAGGTACACAATCTCCATGACTTGGGGCAACAGCAGGATATCCTAGAGGGGCCAGTATTGATGGTGTGCCAGAAGCCAGAGGCCTTGAACCTGATCAACAACTCATTGCACAATGAACTTTTGTTAGCAAAGATATCGGGACAAAAGGGTTTATGCATGTCACACTATAGCTCCCAATGCCACTAATATGAATAAAGAGGTGATGGAGAGGTGGGAAAGACAGATGAACAAAGTGGTTTTTTGCTTTTTTTTTATTTTGCTTTTTGTTGCTGTTTGTGTTTTTGCTTGTGTGTTTTTGGTTTTTTGATTTAATTTCAGTTTTTATTTCTTTTTAATTTTTGGGGGGAATGCTACAAGGGTGTGTGGGCCCATATTTCTTACAAGATATTTGCAGGCAGGCTCTGGCCATGCTTAATTTCCTTGGCAGCTGCAGACCTGCCAAACAAGCTAACCACAAGACAAAGGCCAGGAGGTATGGCTCCTGCCCCTTTATTGTTGTGTAGATCTCCTGGAAAGAAGTGTTGATTCCAAAGCTGGTGAATTAAGTTGCAGGTGTTTCGCTCACCTGCGTCCACTGGAAAAGGACTATTAATGAGGATTCCACCTTGGTTTACCTGGGGGATAAGAGGTATTTTGAGAATAAACACAGGTAGATTTTCAGGAATGGAAGAAGCCTGAGACGCCCTTCTGAGATGACTGTGTGAACTGTGTCTCATTATTTCCACGCGCCTCCATGCCAATACACTTAGGGTAAGGTAAATAGTTTCTATGTTGGGGCCACGGTCCCTGACAGGGTGAAGGTCAGATATGGAAGGACCAGGAAACAAGTAGGACTAGGGTGCATGGTGTGAAATTCCCAAAGAATCAATAAAAATCATGTTAAAAATATATATAAATAATTGCTGCCTGGATAGTCCAGAGACCTAGGATAGAACCAAACATGACAGGCCAGGAAAAAAAAGTCAATGAAATGATTAGTAATGATACCTTGCTATACCTGTAGATCAGAGTATAGCATAATTGTCATCAGAGAGACTTCAACCAGCAACTGAGGGAAGCAGATGCAGAGACCCACAGCTAAACAGTCGGGAGAGCTCTGGGAGTCCTGTGAAAGGTGGGGAAGAAGGGTTGTAGTATCCAGAGGAATCAAGGACACCACAGGAAAATGGACCACAAATCAGCTAAGCAGGGCTCATAGGGTCTCACAGAGATTGAACCAAAAATCAGGGAGCCTGTATGGAACTGTCCTAGGTTGTCTGTGATTATGTTACAGTTGTGTAGATTGGTGTTCTTGTGCGACCTCCAACAGTGGGAGTGGGGACTGTCTCTGACTCTTTTGCCTGTTTCTGGGATCCTTTTCCTCCTACTGGGTTGCTTCATCCAGCCTAACTATGTCTTATTATAAGTTGACATTCCAGTTTAGTTGATATTCCCAGGAGGCCTGCCCTTTTCTGAAGAGAAAAGAGGAGAAGTGGATCTAGGGGAGGGGAAGAGGAACTGGAAGCAAAGAGAGAAACTGAAGTTGGCTGTAATATATAAGAGAAGAGTAAATAAAAAAGGAAAAAAATTGCTGTCGTGTACTGGGTACTTTTCAGATATTTTACATGTAAGCATATTACACGTAGTAATAAATTAATATTACAATAGTCTAAAAAATTTTTGTCAAGAACTTGAGAATTCCTCCCAAATCATTTGCTTTAAAAGCAACGCCCCCACACACAATGAATGAAAAAGCACATACAATTTAATCCAACAATGTAGTGAACTGGCTTACTATTAAAAAAACTCTCATGAGTTTCAGGTCCTAGATGGTGTTGTGGAATATTTAACTATGTAAAGGTGTGTTACATTTGTGTGTGCGGCATTTGTTTAACTATGTAAAGATGTGTTGCATTTGTTTCACCTTGCCTGCCTAAGGCACCTGATTGGTTCAATAAAAAGCTGCCATTAACTAGGCAGGAGAGGGATAGGCAGGGCTGGCAGGCAGAGAGAATAAATAGTAGAAGAAATCTAGGCAGGAGAGGAGAAAGAAGAGAACAAGGAGAAAGAGACAGACACACCCAGGGCAAGAAGCCAGGCAGCAGCCAACCAGCCATACAGGAAAAGCAGTGAAAGCAGGTTATACAGAAGGAAAGAAAAGTAAGAAGCCCTGAGGCAAAAGTTAAATAAAGAGAAACAGGTTATCTTAAGTTAAAGGAGCTAGCCAGAAATGAGCCTAAGCTAGATGGAGCATTCAAAACTAATAAGTCTCCATGTCATGATTTGAGAGCTGGTTGGTGGCCTGAAAGAAAAAGCCTGGTACAAGATGGCTTTTAAGAACACCTGGTAAAAGGATGATTCCCATAAGGCCATTCTCACATTCCTGCTTTACCATTTTGTGATCATGCAATTAGAGTAGGCTCACTGCAGACCTTCAAAGCTATTTTCCGTACTTCTCATAACCGTGCTGACTGGCTGCAGCACTGGTGAAAGCTTGGGTTGGTGTCTGCCCCCACCCCATCTCACTGTTTCTCTCTTCATCTCTCTCTTGAATGTGGACTTCAGGGGACAGCTTTTGGGACTCAGTTCTCTCCTTAGAAGGAGAGAGTGAACCGATTGAACACAGGTTATCAGTTTCGGTAGAGACACCTTTACCCGTGAAGCCATCCCTTGGATTCACTATTTCCTTTTTTTGTAACTGATGAATCCTCTTTATTGTGGAGAAATATTCTGAGATTACAGTGGTGTCCTAGTACACACACACACACACACACACACACACACACACACACATCTCCATTTTTGTATCTGGACAGCTTTGTAAGAATGCTATTAATATAAAACCACTAGTTTATGTTTATAATTTCAATATCAGTACAATACAGACTATTTATTTATATGTGACCTTACCCACAGCCTCAGCATTCACTATTACTGTGTGTTTTATTTTCATCTATGCTAAAATAGCCCTTCTAAGTGAGATGTTTGATTGACCTTGGACATTTCTCAAGTTATAATTTCTATTCTAACAGAGTCATTTAACACAAAACTCCTGGGACCGGAGGTGTGGGATTTTTCCTCCACCCACCAAAAAATTCTCCAGTGAGTCCCAAATGCTCATGCTATAATTCGATTTTCACATTAGCTACCTGGAGACAGCATCAGAACCCACGGGCTAAGGGCTCAATCCCACATGACCGTCCTCCCTTCAGGTGCCAGTAGTAAAAGGTACGTCATCCACTTTGCCCCGATGAACTACCGATAAAGGGAGGGTTACTCTGATTCCCTTACTGGAATTTTGGTAAATTTGCAAGAATGGCTCAGAGAGCTCAGGGGAGGGAATTTATTTATGTTTATTTCTTTACCGTGAAAGATAAATAGCAATATGGAATCAAGGAGTGGGGTAAAGTACATGGAAAGGAGGGCGCTGCTTCTCTGTCTGCCTTTTCTAGTGCCGCCTTCTAGACAGCTGAGTTGCTCTGCATCTGATAAGCATATACTACACAGTTTTAATTATTTTTAATGGGAATTTTTATGTAGGTAGTTCAAAAGAATATTCATCATGCCACTTCTCCTATGAGTGATAATGAGTATCTATTGCTCCAACTTTCCTGCTTGTGTTGTCTATATCATGCTGAAGTTTTACGTATTCATCCTCCATGTTACTTAGACATGTGTTGGACAATCATGGTAATGGTTTTGTACTTCTTAATCTGCCTATCAGCATGGCCAAGCTTTGTTTGGCTAAGACTACATTTTTAGAGTCCAGTGTGTGAAGTCATATCTCATTGTGGTTTTGACTTGAACTTTTCTGAACATGCTAAATACTTTCTCTTATACTTGTTGGCTCTTTATAAGCCACTTTTAAAAAGAGCTTATTTTATTTTTAATTATGTGTATGTACACACGAGTGTGGATGCTCACAGATGTCAGATCTCCTGGAGTTGGGAGTTACAGGAGATTATGAGCTACCATGTGACTGTTGGGAAATAAAACTCAAGTCCTCTGGAAGAACAATCCATCCTCTTAACTGCTAAGCCACCTCTCAAGCCCATTTTATGCCATTTTTGAGTATTGTCTATTCAGGTGTTGGTCCATAGTATTTTTTTAAATTGAATACCAATCATTGCTCTTCACACTAATTTCAATTTTATGTGTATGTGTGTTTTGCCTGCATGTATATCTGTGTGCCATTTTTGTGTGGTGCCTGCAGAGGCCAGAAGATGGTGTCAGATCCCCTGGGATTGGAGTTACAGGTGCTTCTAAGCCTCCATGTGGTGCTGGGAATTGAACCTGGCTCCTTTGGAAGAGAAACTGGTGCCCTTAAGCACTGAACAATCTCTCTAGTCCCTTTGCCCATGTTTGAATTGGGTTATTTTTTCTAGCAATTGAATTTTGAGTAGCTTGGGTACTGACTCCTTTTTCAAATGTCCCCCTTTGAAGGCCATTTCTAAGCTTTGTATTCCTACTGCTGTGCAGAAGCTTGCTAATTTAATGCTATTTGTCTATTTTTATTTTGCTTTCTGTGTTCTGGGATTATACATGAAATTGTTCAGGTCAACAAGAAGTACATTTTCCCTTCTTTTGTCCCAGGAGGTTTAGATTCAGGTCTTACACTGAATTAAGGCCCTTAGGTTCCCTTGGTCTCAGTCCTTGTGTGTGCTCAAAGGAGAGGTCACGTGAGCACAGTGATGTGTTAGCCACGCATGAGACAAGCATAGACCTCGTAATGAAGTCAGCCTTGCTGGAGCCTCGACGCTGGATTTCTCACCCGCAGAACTGTGAGAAAGAAATCTCTGCTGTTTAGGCCATCCACTCTAAGGCAGCTGGAGCCTGCGCTAGAAATGATTTATATCTGTTGCCGTTAACCTTGATCAGCTGGTGAGGTGCTTATTGAGCCTCTGCGCTTTGAAGTCACTCTCTGTTTCCCTCCCCATTTTGTGTTGTCTGGAGAGAAGTCACTGTATTCAGACATTATTTCCTCAAGGGGGAAGTAAGAAGCAATGAGCAAGGTCCTGGGCAGCGGATGCATAATGGGAGAGGGAATGTCTTCCGGGCAGGTTATTTGTCTCTTATTTTTGTTGTTGTTAATTTATTCAGTACTTTATTCCCATCTCGTGGACTGGCTGATATTTGTTTTTTGCATATAACCTGTATTGCTTGGTTTTCTGCTCATACTGCCCCAGCTGTGACCATTGAGACAGAACTCTGAACTCCGTTGGCCTGCGTCTCCCATGGACAGACTCCAGAACTGTAGGCTATTCTGTTTTTTATTCTGACACAGTGCAGCTCTCCAGGACAACCCTTTAGAGGTTTATAGAGGTCAACTCTAGAAAGGTCCATTTCTCCAGGAAGCTCTGGTTCATTTCCTTGGACCTTGAAAACAAAATCTGGATGGTAGGTGTGTTGTTGCTGCTGAGGGATGGTCTTGTCTCCATCCGACTCAGTCAGAAAATGTATGAAATTGTGTGTAGATACACAGATCAGTAAATACTTTGCTATGCACCCATCTATGCCTATGTTAAGCTAAGCGTGAACCCATATGACATTTCTGACTCTACTCAGCAGCACAGGGATCCTCTACCCCCTTGAAGTTTGGTCACCCTCTCCTCCAATAGGGAAACAACTGACACCCACTTTCTGCCACCCTCCCACCCAATCATTCACTTCCAAGACATGTGTGGTGGTGTCAGTGCTGACCTGAATACCTATGGGAAAGAGCTTTCAACGGGAGGATGGATGGTGCTTACAGACACCCCTCTTTGCTTTTGTCCTGCAGACCCCACTCAGTTCAGTTACTTGGGTCAGCATCTTTCCCCCTCACACCCTCAGCGATATCTCATGCACTTGCCATACAATTAGATTCTTGTCACAGTCTGAATTTCATCCTGATAGTCCTCGACTTCCTAAGTGATTTTTTAGAAATTGTGCATACATTAAGCTTTCTGTGCCGTGAACATTCTATGCGTTTTGACAAGTGCAAATTGGGATTGACTGATTTGTACAGCTCTAGAATCTCTGAGAAAAGAGAACAACCACTTCAGCTCAGTCAGTTCTCAACTTAAGGCACACAGGGGGATCCTGAGAGCCCCCCAAAAGCAATTCAAGCAGCGGGCTGGAAAAATAAGTCAAGTAACATGTAGAATTTGACATGTTCTATTAGCCCCAAGTTAAAATGTAAAAGGGCATAGGTGAAAGTCAGTTAACAATACACTTTACTTAACAACAATTAATGACAACATACATTTATATATCAGAATACTATAAATTCAGTCTGTATTACCTGTAAAAAGTTATTAAGTTACTTTGTATTGTCCTCAAACAGTTTGTATTTTCACATCCAGAATAGTCATAATTTAATTCTAATTAGACACAATGACTACTGGTCACCCTGTTGGAGAGTGAACAGCTTAAGATCATTGTGTTTAGTTGCTTGGAGATCTGCAAAGACTCCATTCAACACTGTTGAGTCTCAGAATGTCCATATATCCAGAAATGAGCTCAAGCTGAACTATAGAAGGATTTCTGGTGGTTAAATTAAAGCCAGCATTCCTTAAGAACTTATAAAACCAGTTCCCATTAGCCAAAAGGAGTCCTTTTCCTTATTTCTGGCAGAAAGGACATATGGTTACTTGTGGTGTCTATTAGTATACCAAAGTTCATGCTGGCCTCCAGCTCCTTCAGTATGTCAAGGTATGAGCGAGCCTTCTGGCCCTTCCGTCTTTATGAGCCACATGATTTGTTCACCCACCTCCCTGTCACCTCCTCTCACTTGCCATGCTCTGTTCTCTCTCTTGGTGTCTATCTCCACTATTTGTTCCTTGCTATGCTCTCTCCCGCTTTCTTGTCTCTCTCACAGACAACACTGGGAGTGTCCAATCTGTTTCTCTTTCTCTCTGCTCTGGACTCTTCTGGATGACTCTAGTATTTTCTCTTTCTTGTTCACAATAAAGAACCTCCCCCTAATAGTGGAGTGGCTATGTCAGCAATTTGTTTATCACACCTTCTCTCATATATCTGGGGCTGAAAATTGGGAGGAACACAAATGGACCCTTTTGCTTGGGCCAGGTGTCCCCCAACTAAATCAATCTGCTGGTTTGTCTCTCCTAAGGTCATTTGTTTCTGCTGGCTCCTGCCACCCACCATGTTTGACTCCAGATTCCAGAGTCCTCCTCTCCAGTCTTTTCTCCTCCATCTTTTTCTACCACTTACCCTCTCTGTAAGTGTCCTTTCTCATGCCTGGAGCCTGCTACGCCCTCCTGGGTGCCCACCACATGGAAAAGCTGTTTCTCCTTGGCTGTGGAGTCTGCTATATGCTCCTCCACTGTGATTTAGGGCATCTTTGTGCTAAGGTACTTAGCCCTCTCTCTGTTGGAACCCTCCTTGTGGCAGAATTCCTGTTCAGGACGTTTTCACTTGAGCCTCTCCCATTGCTCTTCAGTCTGCTTTTGAAGGCTGTCTTCTCTCTTGCTTGCCCTCTGTCAGCTCTCTCCTGGAGCTTGCGCTGTCTCTCCTGATTGTCTGATGGAGCCTGCCCTAACCATGGGCTCTTACTAGAGTGCTCACTCACCTTCTCTGATCTCTTTCCCCCCTTGGACTCAATTCCATTAAAGTCTCTCTGTCTTGCTTAAAAAGGATTGGCCTCAGTACTCAGACCCAGTGGTCTAAATGTGAACACTCAGTTTCCTAATTCTCAAGGTTTACAACAACTTCTGCCACTGCACGAACTAGTGATTCCCCAACCTCCTATCTCTAAGCTTTCTCTTCTCTCTCCTCTCAAAAAAATCTTTTCTCTTTAAACCTTCTTTACTCTCTGATGGCTCTAGTCCCTCCCTCTGAACAGTTTTCCAGAGATTCAAATGTCTTTTGGATATGGATGATATTAAAAATTGCCACAATGGTGTTCTGCTCCAGGTGGTTCTGCAGGTGGGTCATGGCCCAAGCAAGCTTGTCTAAAAGCTTCCTCCTAAATCTCTGTCCTGGGTCAGGCTGGCCACCTGACTCTGTGACAGGAGAGGGACCGACACTGCAGGCTTTAAGACAGAAATAAACTATTCCCAAGAGCGTTTACTATTGATTATCTCTTAGTATTTTGTTCTTTTCTAGGCTTTATTTAACTCTCTAAATACTTCCCCCTCAAATACAAATACAGGTGCATCTCAGGATTATTCCTCCTCTCAACCTTTAGCTCAGTGTAGCTCACCCAGCTTAGCATTCCCACTGTCTCACAGCAACTGCTGAGCCCATGCCACACAGGAAGCCCTTTGTTTGCATAGAGGAGAGCCTGAAAGTGTTGGCATTCATCTTTCTTTGTTATTTTCCTTCCGGAATGACCTTATTAGCTGTTTTCTGGGGGATTTATTAACTTTAGGAAGCCTTCTTTATTTACCTCAATGGGAAGTAGCTCAAGTCCCTCGTTTGTTTTTCACTGGAGAAGGTTTCAGAGTGGCATTTATAGTGTGACTATTTGTCAGTACAGACCGTAGGCCTCTTCACCTTCTCACCGAGGCCCTGTGGCCACACAAAGGAAAGAGCAACCAATTCACAGCCTGCTTGGTGGACTCTTTCCTGCTTAGAAACTTGTCTGTAACAAAAAGTAAAACAAACAAACAAACAAACACAACTCTTTCATCTGTTCGAAGCAGCTTCCTATCAGATAGGTTTTCTCCAACTGTAATTTTGAAAATGGCGATAACATCTCAAATCTGTGCTGCTGAGACACTGAGACCAACCACTCTGGCACTGGGGCCAGGATGGCCACAAACACCCACAATTCTTTGTGAAGGAGCTGGGAAGAACACTCAGCTGGCAGTAATACAGCCACCACAAGGGCTTCCTGGCTCCTTCTCCCCATCCCTGATGTGAACCTGGGCTCCAGCACAATTTTTATGGAACTCTTTAGATAAACTTCCTTTCCATCTGTGGGTATAAAGAGGCTCCCAGTAACACACTTTTGGAAGTTAATCTGTCTAATCCTGGCAAGAAGGACCATCTGACCCTACCAATACACCCCTGACCATCATGAATCATTCATTAACAAAGTGGAAATGGGTCCCTTCTGGATCACAGTGTGGAGTCAGGCAACCAGAGAAAGGACTGAGTTCTGGCTTCCCTTCTAAATTTATTGGCTTTGAAAATATGGTCCAGTCACTACCCAGAAACCTCAGTTTCCCTCTCTAAAATGTATGTAAAGATGTTTGCTGTACGGGAATTGCTGAGAAGGGGGACCGTGATGCTTGGTCTTTGGAGTCACCTCGAATACACAAGTTAGGACTGTGCTATTGCTCAGTTCTCATGTTGGGGAATGGGCTTTTTGTGTCTTCAAGAACCTCCTGTAGGAAGTTATAGTCTCTCATAAAACCTGCTGTGCACCTGGACATGGGATGCACTTTGTAGCTTTCTCTTTCTCTTTATGGATACAGATGTACGGTAGCATGTTAACTTCAGGTCTAAATTTGGACTGGGAAGTGGGAGACACTGCTATGGCCATGTACACTTTATCCCATAATGGTCATGTGCTGGTGGCCAGTGTGGCAGTGCTGAAGTGATAAACCTTTAAGGGATGAAACCCAGTGGGAGGCCTTCACCTTCAAGAATGGATTAAGGTCATTTCATGGAGTGGGTTAGGTCTAGTTGGAGTGAATTAAGGACTGGGGGTATGGCTCAGTTGGGAGAGTGCTTGTGTAGAATGCATGATGCCCTGAGTTTGATCCCCAGCACTGCATAAATAATAAATAAGAAGGAAGGAAGAAAGGAAGGAAGGAAGGAAGGAAGGAAGGAAGGAACAAAGAAAGACAGAATTACTTTTGGGAAGAGCAGGTTGTCATACAAGGGTAAGCTGGTTCCCCCCAACTCTGTTTCATTCTGTCTTGCCACAAGACCTTTCTTTCTTGCATGTACCCTGCCACATGATAGTATCTACCACAGGCCCCCTTAGAAAAGCCAGAGGGCAATAAAGTTCACAAGAGGACATTAAAGCGGGCCCTGATCACATACAACCTATAAGGCTCAGTAGATAAAGACACTTGCCACCAAGCCTTACTACCTGAGTTTGATTGCATTCATGCATGTATACACACACACTCACATATGCACAGGCACACGCACACACACACGTACAGACATCCACACCAAATATATAGCATTTTAAAGTGAGGAATTTGGACATGGAGACAGACATTCATAGGGGGATTATGACTTCAAGACAGTCATATAATAACGGAGTAAAGGTTAGAGAAAGGCACAGACAGGCCTAGGAATGCTAAAGCCTCCTAGAAAACCCCTAGAAACCAGGATATGGACCTGACCAGCCTCCCTCATGGCTGTGTGGATAATCAACCCTGCCAACCTTAGTCATAGCATCTAGCCTCCTGAACTGTGAGGTATACACTTTTCTTTTTTAAACCACGCAGTTTCTGATAGTTTTGTGTGACAGCCTTGACAAAAAAAATGACAGTGCTGAGGTAGTGCTGGTGCATCCTTAGAGGGGTCGGACTTCCTAGAGGACACCAAGTCTTGGAGCAGAAAGTGAGTGGGTCCTAGGCTGAACTGAGGGAAAGGTCCTGTCTTCTTCATGATCAGAACCCCCCAGGCTGACTCTGGAATCCTGAAGCACTTCCCGTGGGGTGGAAGTCCACTAATGTTGGTGACCACAGCTTGGCCTAGACTCCCTGTGAAGTGCACTGAACACTACGGCTGAACACCGGGCATCTAGCATACCACATTATTACTAGCCTTGAGAAAAAGATCAAAGCATCAAATTAAAGTACGGTTTCGAAGTCATGCTACATCAAGGACCATTCGCGTTGTTTTCTGTGCTCCGTTCCCCCTCTGTTAGCCTTAAATCTTCAGGGAAGTCGCTCTCAAAGTCTAGAGCCCAGCAGCAGCTGTAAGGTGATGAGCGAGGTCTTGAATGTGAAAGGTGTGAGAGAAAGGTACCCAGATACAGAACCCAGAGGAGGCTTAAGCCCAGGCTGGATGGGGCATCCCAGGCTTGGTCAGGCCAGATAAATTTGAGGGGCAGATCCTCAGCTCACTGGACATGCACCTGCAGGAAATGCTCAGAAATATCTGAGTGTCTCCTTGGAAGTGATTAGCTGGGTGAATCTTGGCAATCCATCTTGCTACAGTTTAAGTGTATATAACTTGAGACTTTTCTTACTCAATTAAACAAGGAGATGAGGTTGCTCAGATGATGTCTAAGGACCTTCCAGGCTTAAAATTCCATTATTCTAATTAAGCAAAAATGCCATCCAGCAGTGAATAGCTGTCAAAGTCATGTGCTTTTGTCTGCAGGGGAGGGAAAGCTGCCTCTGGACCCTCAGGCTAGGCAGCCGTAGCCAATCCAGGGCTGCTGCTCTGCCAGAGGAGTATACTGACAGCTGTGAGAAGTGACAGCGTGGCATATGGAGAAGGCACAATTCTCTCATCCGAAAAGCCAATGGGGGCCGGTAGCAGAGAGTTAGGGGGAGTCTGAGAATCTCTCCAGCACTGCCAGTCTATGATTCCAGGAGGACAGGGGAGCTAGTCAATAACAGGGCAGCAATACGGGACTACTTAGTTGTCAGATATACCACTCCACATAGCTTCAAGATCTCAGAGGAGGGGAAAGCAAGATGGCTCAGGAAGTAAAGGTGCTTGCAGCACGAGCCTGGTGCTCAGAGTTTGGTGGGCAGAACCCGTGTGAAACTGCAAGAAGAGAATTCCAAAAGTGGTCCTCTGACAGCTCCAGGAACACTGTGGCATTTGTGCCCTCCCACATGATGTGCACATGCGCACAAATGAATACGTGTAATGAATCAATAGAAATGAATGAGTAAATACCCCAGAGAAATACACATTAAGCATAATCTCTAGCGTGAAGCCATCCTTTATTTAATTGTCATTGCCCCTGTGATAGGTGATGGTGAATGGGTCGCCTGTCTTTCTAACCTTGTAACTCTATGGTCTTGTAGAGAAGTTTCATTGACATCGTCAAGTGCTGCAATGAAGAATCACAGATAGCCACAGGTGCTCACGCTTTCTGAAAGTGGTAAGAAGAACCAACAGGAGGAGGCAACTCTAGACTGAGTGATTGTTATCTACTTCCCATAACACTGTGAAGGTGGAGTAACAAGAGCAGAGTGGGAAAGAGGCAGTTTTCTATGCTACTCTAGAGAGCCTGGGGTTTATTCTAAGAGCATATGAAGGCATCGAAGGGTTTTAAAAGCCAGGATCATACAAGCGCAGAGAAGAATCTATGGCAATGAACAGGGCTTTGGAGGGTGGGAGCAGGAAGGCAAGGTGTCTTTGCAGGAGGTAGTTGAAGTAGCAGGTAAGAGAAGATGATGGTGGCTATAGAAATGGAGAGAAATTAATGCATTCCCAAAGCATTAGCAGACTGAATCAACAGGACAATGTTATTTCTAGTACAGGTCTTGGTCCAGAGACTCAGAATGGAAACTTCGAAGCTTGAACATGCTTTAATCCCCTGGAAGAACTTCACTTATGTGTGTGAAGAAGTATCTATGTTTGAGCTGTAGCCCAGTATCCTTAGCTAGCTATTGTTCAAAGATGTCCCTGAGTCTAATTTTGACTTGGAGAAACAGAGTTGCTTGAATGTGCAAAATGTTTTAATAACAAGGGCAGACCTCATAAAATACATTTCTAGACATTCTTACAAAACTGGAAGAGCTGGCAATATGTCCTGGTGGTCCCAAGATGGCAAGAGGACCTTCTTGCTCTATACCCAAGAAGGCTAATTAATTAGTCTTCCTCCAGGATCCTGGGATTTTTTTCTGCCCAATTATGATAAACAATATGTTTTTCCTTTGTAAGAACTATGTATGTGTGTAGGGAGAACATGAGAGAAAAAGGGAGAGCGAGTCAGAGAGTAAGAGGAGAGAGAGAGAGAGAGAGAGAGAGAGAGAGAGAGAGAGAGAGAGAGAGACTGGCCTCATATTTGTTATATGGCAAAGGATGGCCTTGAACTTCCAATCCTCCTGCCTCCGTATCTCTCCTGTGCTGGGATTACTCGAGTGCACCACCATGCCTAGAGTTCTCTGTATGTGCTTTTGTGAGCTTGTGTGACAATAGTTGGGTGCTGGAGTGTTTGACATGGTGTCAATGTTTTTCCCTCCAGGGGTTTTACATTCTTGAATCTCACATTGTGCAGCGATAACAAGTCTCTGAGGTGGTTTGAGTGATTCCAGCAGATGGATTTAAGTACTGAACCCTATAGTCCTCTCACTGATTTATAGTGCTCCCCCTTGGAACTAGCTGTAGTAAATGTTGGCAGCTTTTCCAATAACCAAAGATAGTATTATCTGCACATAATAATGGGTGGATGCATAGTACACTTCTGGGGGATTCTCACAAACATGATGGCATCTTAGAAAATAAAGCCTGTGCTCAATGGCAGTGCTTGGAGGGGTTTTATCCTTTGTGGGGAGCTGGATATCTCCTGCAATCACTGGAAAGATGAGGCACTTCAGGAATTACAAACGTCTTAAAATCAGTTTGAATATTTTCTCTATGAGCAGACCTCTTAAAGTATGGAAGGATATTACAGCAAGCCAGCTATGGAAGCAAATGCCTTAGCAGAGACTGACCAACATCTAATACTTGTTTGTTTAGCTATGGAGCGAAGCTGAAGCGAAATCACCTCTTACTCAGTTTCCTTATGGAGCATATCGTCTGCATGGCAAAGTGAGGTTTTACTTACTAAAAGGGAACTCTCATTTCTTCGGCTCATGAAGAAGTGACTCTTATTACCAGGAAAGCCACAGAGAGGAAATCGCTGTTTCTACTTTCATGTTCTCCAAACAATAATAAAATATTTATTAGAAGCAAAACAAAAGGCTAGACTACTGCTTAGACTCTCAGAATTCTGAGCTTCTTCCCCAGTCACCCCTAGTCATTTAGTATTAAGCCAAGGAGCAGGATTTCAAAGTCCTAAACACTCATAGCAGGTTGTTCCTAGTTGTGACCCACCTTGAAATAAATTCAGTGTTGCTGCAGCATTTATGGTCCCCTCCTATAGTGTGACAAAGGTGCTTTGATTGGAAAACATGAAGCTAGTTTTATTAAAATATGTTTCATTCTTCCTTTAAAATAGAACTGCACAACATGGGTATCAGAAATTAAGACCGGGAGGCTGGAGAGATGGCCCGATGGTTAAGAGCGCTCATTGCTCCTGACATGACCAAAATTCAGTTCCCAGCACCCATGATTGGCAGCTCACAACTACATATAACTCCAGCTCCAGGGGGACCCCATGACTTCTGTCCTTTAGAAATACCTGTACTCATGTGCGTTCATACTCCTGACATAGCATTCACATGCACGTGTGTACATAGTCTTGGCATATGGGTGTCATGAAAAAATCTCTAAGGAATTGTCATATTGGGATCGTTTATGTTTCTTGGGGGAATAAAATGGAGACAAAGTAGGGATGATATAACTGGGCCAGTGTTTTATCCAAATTTCTGACATTTTGTGTAATTCAATAGTTTGTTGCTGATACTGGTCATAATGAAACAGTTTTTCTTTCTTCAATTCTTCATTATAATGTCCAAATTTCATGGTGATAGACAAATATGTACATGGATAAATGTCAGCTATCAGGAAAAACATCCCAGAAACATGTTGGCAATTTCCACTCCAGTTCTCTGTTGCTATAGATGATTATTAGTGCTGATGATTAATGGAGAATAGAAACTTACTCAGCTCACTGTTTGTGAGGCTGGGAGGCCCCAGGTTGAGAAAGTTCGAGGGTCTTCCTGCTGCTGAGGACTGTCTGCAGGGTCCTGAGGTAGTCCAAGCCATCAGTTTGTAAGCGCTAGGTAAAGGAGTCAGAGCCAATGTGACACTGCTGATACTCCCAATGGGAGATGCTGTGATTCATTAATGGATTCATAAGTCAAGGGAGAGCTCTGATAGCATGTCATAATCACTTCTTGAAGTTTCCACATGGCCCCACTCTCAGTTTCTCGCAACAGGGAGTAAATTCTACTATGGGTTTAGGTAAGGAGAGTCAAGCTATATAGCAAGCAATAGGTCATAAAAGTGTCTGTACAAGAATCGATTTCATAATGGAGCCAGCCAAGGAATAAAGGCTCCACCTCAGGGTTGGCAGGATGAGAAGGCATTCTTGTCCTCACTGGGAGGAACTCAGGGTCAACTTAATTTGTAAATCAAAAGACTCATTTGTATCACCACAGGCTCCCTTCCCTGCCCACGCTATTCCCACCCAAAGTCGAAGTCTTAGTGTTCCTGACATCATTAGTCAGCCCCATGCTTCCCTTCGTCTCTACTCTGGGAAGCTCAAATGGCTGGTCTTGCAGAGCAACACTCTTGTCTCTGATGAAGTGGCTATTAACAGTGCAGCTAAGCCATGGTTAAAAGATAGGTTCCCACTCTGCAGCCCTGCACACCTAACTGAACAAGCAATGCCAGCATTTTTGTCTCTTGGATTCCCCCACTTGTTACAGGGTAGTGTTGGAAACTCTTGGTTCAAGCCAACTACTGTCAAGTTGGAACAGTAGACTGAAGGTGGGTATAGAGAGTGGTGGGGAGTGAGATGAAGCACGCAGTTTTCCTTTCCAAGCTGAAGACACACAGCATTCACCTCCACTTGGTAGCATAGCTGTAGGAATGGGTTGGGTTGTTACGTGGTGTTTTGGGATGAAGGGGAAGCCTGGGAAGTGAGCCTCTACTTCATTTTTACTGTCCATTAATTAAAAATAGAAACCTTTGTTTTTTTGCTCGAAAGTATTGACATTATACTATTACACTGTTGAGCATTGCTCAAAGGCCATCGCAAGCCATTAGAAAATGGGTGCCAATCCTTTGGTGTGGAGGAATAACATTGACCAAACAATTGATATTTATTGTGTTCTTATTTTTTTTTTGTACTTTCTACACTGTCCAGCATGATGAAAGTAGAAAAGTTTGTATTTTTCTTTTGATGATGTAATAGACTGATGCTTTCCAAGTTTTAAACTGTTTGTTCACTTGGAAAAAAACCAACAACATGAGATGGAAGCATAATTAACTCCATAAACAGGTGAAACATGCTGATTAATTCAGAAAAGAAGTCGATTATAGGCTTATGTCATTGAAAAGATTTCTTTTTCCCCTAGGTGAATTTCTCTTCACCTGCATTTGCCACTTTGTAGGTAGACACTGATTCTTAGGTTTGGTGATGTTCCAGCTCTTCCCATTTCTTTAGTTACCATGTTTTCATTTTGATTACACTCAGGTGTATTGCTGACTGGCACATGACCATCATTGCTAATTGCTTCTTTTATTCTCAAAAGTATTCTGGCTAAAGGAAGATGTATTTAATCACACAATAGTGGCAAGACTATTTATGGGGGTAACCAACCAGTCCACTGGCCAGATCTGAGGCCTGCTTCACAGGAGAAAGTTCATGCCTGGTTCTGGAAACATGGTCAAAATCAGGGCTAGGAAATTGTATGCAGAAGGTGGAGGTGTGTGCTGTTGATGTTGTTTTACTATGGTCACATTGTCAAGATGCCTTCTAAATATTTATTTTTCTCTGATAGACTTGCATTGTTCTCAACCTTGGTCCAAGAAGCTTCTTATTGCTGTGGATGGGGCAATGCAGAGCCTCTTAACTGTTCAAAGTGCTGAGAATACATGACTATGAGTGCTGAGTCATAGATGGGGCATCTTCATCCGCCCCTTCCCCACCACAGGGCCTGGGGAGCATCATGGAAGAGGGCATAGATGTATGCCAGAGCCAGAAGTGTTGTGAAAGGCTCTGTGTTTAGTGTGATATGGCCGTTGTTGTTACCTGTTCAAAACCTGCATAAAATCAAGTCAGGTAAAAGTTGCACCGTGGAGGGGGTGGTGCTCCTAAGGTTCCACTTCTACCTGAGGAACTATTGGCAGCTGACTGCTTGGGCAGGGAGAATGACTTTTCTTTGAGGAGAGTGGCCACTGCTTTGCTGGGAAGACCCAACACGTATGTACATATGGGCAGTATTAATTGGATGTAGTGAGTTATAAAAAAGGACAATAAATTTGGAAGTAGATATTTGTGGTGGGGGGCAGCTGAGGGAAGTTGGAGGGAATATGTATGTGAGATTATGACGAAGACAGATATTTTATGCATGTGTGAAATTTCAAAGAATAAATAATAATAATAATGTATCCTTGTACATTGTAGTGGTGTAAACTCTAGCAATCTGGAGAAAAGGCATAGGTAGGCAGATCTCCAAGAGTTCTCCAGCTTGGTCTACATAGTAACAATGGCTACATAATAAGATCCTTTTTTAAAAAATGAGGAAGGAAGAAAGGAAGGAAGGAAGGAAGGAAGGAAGGAAGGAAGGAAGGAAGGAAGGAAGGAAGGAAGAAAAGTATCTTGGCTAAGATCATAAAGACAAGACATACCTTGATGAATAGTTCACATTCCTGTCCTGGTTTACTCAAAACATGCAATCTAGTCAGTAAAAGTAATCAGAGATGTTTCCTGTGGCTCCAGACCAATGTGCTTTAGAGATGTCCTTTCCCCAAGTGTCATGCAACCCAAAGCTGTAAAGACCTTCAAACAACAACCCTGACTTTCTTGATACCCGCCTCACACTCTGTTTTTGACTTGTTTGGTTTTTCTTAATTCTTTCATCTACACAGCTTCTGTTCTCCAGCTATTCAGTCACTTAGCTTCGTTTTACAGGCTTCTGATGCCAGGCTGGCTTTGATGGATAAGGGTCAGAGAGACTGTGAACTGGCCAGGTAAAATTCCTGTGAGCAGCAGGATGCAAGAGAAACTAAAAACATTCACTGGCACCCAAGACTATCTTTGTCACAGTTAGGGTCTGCGTCTCAGTATGCGGTACTTGACATGAAGAGGTACTAACAAATATGGTTGGATGGTAATGAATGAAGGAAGACTGGGACTTGGCTTTCAATCAGGAACAAGATTTGATTGGATATACACAAAACTTTAGTACATTCTTCAAAAGAAGGACATGGGCAGTGTAGTTATGGGTCTATTTTTCCTTACTGGGGACAATGAAGGAGCCAGGATGATGGCAACCAGAACCTCTAAGTACATGGAAAGTGAAGAATCTATTCTCTACTTGACTTTGCCGTAATAGTAGGTGTCAGCTGCTGTCGTCCAAGAATGGAGCCAGCTTTGCTTGTCACTTTGTGGGAGGATGCTGTTGGCACCCACATCAGAAGGACTCTAAAAACTTGGAAGAAGAAATTAGTAGAGATATTGATTAGATTCATTAACTGAACAGAGATTAGTTTTATTATGCAGTCCTTGTCTGGAACTTGTTATATATGCTAGTCTGGTCTTGAACTCACAATGATCTGGGTGCCTCTCCTTCCCAAGTATTGAAATTAAAGGCATGTGCTGCCATTACTGGTGGGAATGGTATTTACCAGTTTTATGCAGGAAGGGATGTGCATGGTTGATACACTGGATAATATTGTGATGCATAAAGAACATATAGCATGTGGAAGGAACACCATAAAGGTGCCCAGAATCACCATAAATGCTGCCTAGCACCATTAGTATTGCTGCCATGACCACCACGTTTGACATCATCACCATTTCTAATGTCATCGCCACTATTGTCACCACTACCTTCATGAATATAACTATCATTATTACCACTATAATTAGTTATCATCATCATCACTACCTCTCCCATCATCATCATGATCCTTGTCATCACTATGTCTCACCACCATGTGCAAGTACCAGTAACAGTACCCCATCACTACTGCTCTCAATATCATCCTGGCCAATGTCAGTATTTTCATTTGGGAGAAGACTTGAGACCAGGGATAAACTGGAGGGTTATGGGAGATACTGTGGAAGGAAATAGCGAAGCCTCTCTTGGAAGAAAGGAGATTCCAAATTAGAAGGACTGTGTATAGACCCCTTCCATTGAGTTACGTTGGGAAAGTTAGGACCACAGGGATCAGTCACACAGAAGCTGATTCAGGTCAACTTTAATAAACGTTCTTGTATTTGAAATGCCAAAGCATAAATTAGAACATTTTATGAGGAAGAAAACCCTTTTATACTGGAGAAACAAAGCAGACTCTAGATGACCCAGGGACATTACATGTACTGTAATACACATGCAAATGTACAAAAGAAGTGTTTTTGTTTGTTTTATTTTTGTTTGTTTGCGTGTTTGTTTTTGGGTTGAACTCTATAGCAAGAACTTTGTCAAACTCAGGGTGCAAAATAATTCTTAGTGATTAGAGTGGCAAATGTGCCTACGCCGATAGCTCTTGACTAGGGACTCTGTTTCCAGAGTGTATTGCCACTAACAAGAGACACTTTTGGTTGTCACTTTGTGGGAGGATGCTATTGGCAAGCACATCAGCAGATACCTGGATCTACTTTGTTCTGAAAGGTAAAGAACAGTCTCTACCACAAAGAGCTGTGCAGATGAAAATGTTTACAGTGCTGAGATTCTGAAACCTTGGTCTATTCTTAGGAAGTGTGTGATTTTCTTCTGTTGAGAAGTGAGGGGAATTTTGGATGGCTAAACAAGCTGGCTCACATTCACCAGGTAGGAGTTTCTTAGGCGAGAAAACAAAATATCCTGCCTTTTTAGTGTACCTTTTGCATGGCAATGGTTCTTCACTTTCTTCAAAGCTTCTTTAAAGGCAGTAAAACTCATGAGGAAACACCTGGAAAATGTGCATGAAACTCAGTTTTGCTTAATCTCCAGTAGGCTGTGTTGAATGCACTTTGAGTTTATCCTGATTTTGCGGAAGTCGTGATGCCTTGGAGTGCTGAGGATGAACACAGAGGATTGATAGTTTCTTGATTTTTTTCCTTAGTGGTCTAGTTTCTTTATTTTATACATGATTTATGAATAGTTAGGGTGACCATGGAACCAGTTTTCCCAGAACAGTTGTGATTGGCTGGTAGTGTACTGGGATAACCAGTCATCATACTTTAGTTTTTGTGAAAAACGTTCTGGCTCAAAGAGTAGATCACATGGTACCCTGATTTTGATCAATTGACACTTTGGTGATTCATTGGCACCATTTTAAAGAATATCTATATTCTGAGTCGTGTCTATTTAAAAACAAGTTTCCAATAGTATATGATTTGATTAATCAATATCCCCATTGTACAACACTGAATAACTTCACTAGAATAGGAATATCTTCTGTGTCTCAAGCTACTTTCTCTTACGATAACAAGCCACATTTTAGACTTGTTTGTGCAGATCCTGGAGATTGAGTTTATGGCCATGTACAAAAGTGAATGACTCGCAAAGGGCCTTATTCCAGTCCATTGTCCAACACAATAACACGTTTCTACAGAATGTGCCTCTCCATCTGATATTTCATACAAATGCTTGTGAGAGTACAGCTATCTCGCTATTAGTTTTTACATCCCACTTTGTCTTTGTCTCTGTGTTATGGGGTAATGCTCAGTACTTTTTGCTCTTTATTTATCAACGCTACCTTCTAAACCACTGTCCTTGCTTTCACTTTGATTTCCCCAAAGAGACGGTTTTGAAACTATTTCATTGGTTTCCTGAAGGACATAAAAATGATAGATCTGATTAGGCAAATCCATATTTTAAAGATTTGATATACAACATCTCAACATTGAATACTTTTAGCAGAGAATAATATGTATTCTGTGGAGCTTTCTGGTCATAAAGACTACAAACCACCTCCTCTTTATCTGGGTGATGTGTTTTTCTTGCAGTGTGTTGCTCTACATTGTTCTCTTTTCAGCTCTTTGGGGGAGTTGTTTGTTCAGCAAGTGCTATGTATAGTAAATTGCCATATGCGTTTATGTTCCTATATAAATAATGAACAATTCTGCACTCACAGACACTGTGATAGCTGCAGCAATAATATATATCACTTGTTTTCTAGCAAAAAATGTTCAGAAGAGTTTTTACCTTGCTTCAGCAGATAAGATGTATCAGGTTGGCCATGACCTTATTTTTCTTCCTGGAAAGAGTCATATAAGTCATTCATGTGATTGCTCAGAAAACATACTAGTTGCTTAGAATGCAAGAAAAATGTAGTGTTCACTATGTTGAATCTCAAAAATGATCTTATTCTCTTTTTCCACTTAATGCCCTCCCAAATGGGAGATGTTAAATAATTAGGAGAGTCCTTTCCCATTTCTTCTCTGTCTTCACCATGTAATATTCAATAAATACCATACATTACCATAAGAAGAATGAGTGAGGGAGGGGGAAGTCATGATTTAAAATAGGCAGTGTAACTTACCACCTGTCTGACCTCAAACAGGATACCTCATCTTCCTCATTCTCATTTGCTTTATATGCTTTTCTGTGTGTGATGTGGGGAATCAAACCCATGGCCTCACACATACTCTTTACATAACTTATTTTTTTTTTAACTCAAAGTGTCCTGTCTCAAACAGTAGATCACATGGCACCCTAGTTTGGACCAATTGACACCTTGGTGATGAGCACTCTGCCTCTGAGCTATGCTCCCAGCCCACGCACATGCTTTATGAGGCTGACAGAATTTTTCTGATAAGGTCATTGTGGCAGTAGATGAGACAGTACATATACGTGTCTAGCTGCAGAACAGTCACTCAGAAGAGTGGAACAATTTTCCTCTGTGGGTGTGTCCACATTTCCACCACTGTACAACGCATAACTCAACTGCCATGCTCTATTCAAGCCCCTGTCCTCATGGCTGGATGATGAACAACTTAAGGGCAGGAACCAAACTGATTCTCATTTGGTTTTCAAGTTGAGCCTAGCAGATACTATGCATTACACACACACACACACACACACACACACACACACACACACACACACACACACATACACACACACACACACACACACACACACACTTTTTGTTTTTGAGACAAGGTCTCACTTTGTAGCTGAGACTGCCCCTTAATGTAGTTCTCCTGCCTCTGTCTTCCAAATGCTGGGTATACAGGTATGTGTCACCCTATCTGGCTCCGGTGTACATTTCACGAATAATAAACCAGTGCATTTGGTAGTTGCTGAGTGTGACAACTTATTGTCATTTTTTTTTCTGTCTACACTGGATGGGGTAGAGAGAAGAAAACCTAACAATGACATCTTCTACCCCCAGGCATTCACAACAGAACCAAAACAATCACAGCTCCCTCTACCCTAGACTGCTTTCAGCTTAGCTATATGTTTATAACTTCTGTTGCCACTAGGGTTGGTATAAGTGATCCTAAGATGTCTAAAGTCAACCCAAATTGTAGGGGCACCAGTGAAACCACACACCATATGGTGGGTCTGGTTATCATATGCTCCCTGTAGCGCCATCACAGTACCAAATAATATGTCTTTTTTCTATCTACACAGGATATGAGAGAGGGTAGAGGGTAAGAGTTGTTCAATATTCATTGCACATAGGCATAAAATTGTTCAAGAACAAATTTTAGTAGTAAGAAAGCAAAGAAGATCCTTCTGAAAATCCTAAATTATGAAGAACTCAAAATTACCTACTGCCCTGCATTTAAATGTTAGATTTGGCTTTATTCCTCAAATACCACAGGGATTGGTCTATGACTGTGGAGCACACGCTGTTGGGAGGCTTACTGACATCATCTATACTGGGTGGTGTATCCCAAAGTGGTGAGTTGACCATATAGGAGCCTGTGAAGATTTCCTCTACATTAACAAGCTCCTCATGTCCACAGGCATTAGGTTAAACCCACACTCCACGTTAGGTAACTAGTCAGTGGTAGGTAGTCAATAACTGAGCTATGTGTCTTTGGGGCCATATGAAGACTAATGTTACTAATCCTGATCCTAAAGACAGACCTGATTCATCGCACTGTGGACCAGGTCAGTCATAACAGTGTCAATAAGGGCTGTGACTACAGCTACACATATGGGCTGTGATCAAGACCTTCTCAGAGGCGTTTTGAAAAGGATCAATTTGGCCTGACTCTTCAGACTCACTGTAACCACTGGAAGCCAGATTTCCCCCTTTCTTTTGTCTTTTTCGCATTTGGAAAATATAGTTCATGTTTTAGAATTCTGGGTTTGAAGGTTATTGCACTTCTGTGGACTTAACACTTTATAGCCAGGGACCAAAAGGAGTTTCTTATGAATGTTTAATAATTCTTCATATTTTACTAAGGAAAAGAATCTCAACAAAACGTAGCCTTCAATATATAAGGCCATGGTGCCAGAAGGTCTTAATTGCGTGCAGACAGAATAATTTATATGTAATGAGCTGTTTTCTAGAATGGTAACATGCTGTTATGGTCTGAGTATGAGATGTCCTCCATAGGCTCAATATTTAAACACTTGGTCCCCAGCTGGTGGTGCTATTGGGGGGTTATGGAACCTTTGGGGATAGGGCCTTGCTGGAGGTTGTAGGCCACTGGGGAGAAGTAGGTCATAAGAGTGTATCCCAGCTATGCTTTCAAACTAATCTGTTTCTCAGCTTCCTGACCCACCAAGACGTGAGGAGTCTTGGGTCACATGCTCTTCCTGCCACACCTTTCCAGCAACAATGGGCTACAACCCCCTCAAAACTGTGAACCAAAATAAATCCTTCCTTTTGTAAATTGTTTCCTGTTGGGCCTTTGGTCATAGGAATGGAGAGAATTCACTGACACGCATTCTGGTAAGACAGAGAGATGAGAGAGCTTACCTACCAAAGACTGTATCTGAGTTTATTAAAATTGAACTGAGTGGAATTTTCCCCCTGACAATATCAAAATCCTTGAGTTTTTCAAGTTGGAAATTATGAACATCTGTTAACATCAAAGGACATGTAGTGAAAAGTTCTAATAATAGAGAGCATTTGCCTGTTGCCAGAGTGCTACAACCAAGAGCTTGGAGTCAGTGCGGGAACAACAGAGCTGAGTGGATCAATTTTCACGACAGCCAGAAGGCTTCCAGAAGCACATCACCTCCTGTCTTGACAGACATCCTGCATCCGTACCCCGATCCTGTCTGCTGTTAGAGACCATGTATTCTAGTTTCTCTGCTTTATCTCCTGATAGAAAGACTCCAAGTGACTCTTGCCAAGATGTCCCTGCCCTGGTAGGGGCGAGTGCTGGTCACAGGCAGGGAGCATCCTCCATAGTATAAGAAGACTTATTATTTGGTATTATGATGACTCTAGAGGGAACATATGATGACCAGACTCATCATATGGTGTGTGTTTTCATTGGTACCACTACAATTTGGGTTAGCTTTAGAAATCTTAGGATCATTTATACCAATCCTAGTGGCAAGAGAAATAATCAATATATAGCTAAACTAAAAGCAGTCTGGAGTAGAGGGAGCAGTGATTGTTTTGATTCTGTTGTGATTACCTGGGGGTAGAAGAAGATGCCATTGTTAGGTTTTTATTTTTCAGGTTGAATGGGGTTTACTTTTGCAACATAGTAATTCCATTCTATTCCTTTTTTTTAAATCTAAATGTATATTTTTTATTGTTTTATAAATAATACCATTCAAAATTTCTACCTCGTCCCCTTTTCCCATTTCCCTCCCACTCCCCGACTCAACCTCCCCTCTCCCTCTCCAGTCCTAAGAGAGGGAAGGGTACCCTGCTCTGTGGGAAGTCCAAGGCCCTCCCCACTCCATCCATGTCTAGGAAGGTGTGCATCCAAACAGACTAGGATCCCAAAAAGCCAGTACATGCAGTAGAATCAAATCTCAGTGCCATTATCATTGGCTTCTCAGTCAGCCCCCATTGTCAGCCACATTCAGAGAGTCCAGTTTGATCACATGCTCCTTCAGTCCCAGTCCAGCTGGCCTTGGTGAGCTCCCATTAGATCAGTCACACTGTCTCAGTGGGTGGACCAACCCCTCACGGTCCTGACTTCCTTGCTCATCTTCTCTTTCCTTCTGCTCTTCAACTGGACCTTAGGAGCTTAGTCCAGTGCTCTGAAGTGGGTCTCTGTCTCTATCTCTGTCCATCGCCAGACGAAGGTTCTATGGTGGTATTCAAGATATTCATCAGTGTGGCTATGGGACAAGGCCAGTTCAGGCACCCTCTCTTCTACTTCCCAAGGACCTAGGTGGGGACAGCCACGTGGACACCTGGGAACCCCTCTAGAGCCAAGTCTCTTGCCAACCCTAAAGTGGCTCCCTTAATTAAGATATTTTCTTCCCTGCTCCCATATCTGCCCTTCCTCCATCCCACTCCCCCAAGCTCTCCCCAATCCTCCCCTTCTCCTTTCTCTCTTCCCCTCTCCCCTTCTCCCACCCCAGCCCCACTCCCATGCTCCCAACTTTTGCCTGGCGATCTTGTCTGCTTCCAATTTCCAGGAGGATATATATATGTTTTTCTTTGGATTCACCTTATTATTTAGCTTCTCTAGGATCGCGAACTATAGGCTCAATGTCCTTTGTTTATGGCTAGAATCCACTAATGAGTGAGTAATACCATATTCATATTTTTGTGTCTGGGTTATCTCACTCAGGATTGTGTTTTTTATTTCCATCCATTTGCATGCAAAATTCAAGATGTCATTGTTTTTTACCGCTGAGTAGTACTCTAATGTGTATATGTGCCATACTTTCTTCATCCATTCTTCCATTGAGGGGCATTAGGTTGTTTCCAGGTTCTGGATATTACAAATAGTGCTGCTATAAACATAGTTGAACAAATGCTTTTGTAGTATGATTGGGCATCTCTTGGGTATATTCCCAAGAGTGGTATTGCTGGATCCTGAGGTAGGTTGACTCCCAGTTTCCTGAGAAAACACCACACTGATTTCCAAAGTGGTTGCACAAGTTTGCATTCCCACCGGCAATGGATGAGTGTTCTCCTTACTCCACATCCTCTCCAACATAGGTTATCATTGATGTTTTTGATGTTAGCCATTCTGACAGGTGTAAGATGGCATCTCAAAGTTTTGACTTGCATTTCCCTGATGGCTAAGGAAGTTGAACATGACGTTGAGTATCTTTTGGCCATTTGAACTTCTTCTGTTGAGAATTCTCTGTTCAGTTAAGTACCCCAGTTTTTAATTGGGTTATTTAGAATTTTAATGTCTAGTTTCATGAGTTTTTTATATATTTTGGAGATCAGGCCTTTGTCTGATGCGGTGTTGGTGAAGATCTTCTCCCATTCAGTAGGTTGCCTTTTTGTCTTAATGACAATGTCCTTTGCTTTACAGAAGCTTCTCAGTTTCAGGAGGTCCCATTTATTCATTGTTGCTCTTATTGTCTCTGCTACTGGGGTTATATGTAGGAAGTGGTCTCCTGTGCCCATGTATTGCAGACTACTTCCCACTTTCTCTTCTATCAGGTTCAGTGTGGTCAGATTTATATTGAGGTCTTTAATCCATTTGGACTTGAGTTTTGTGCATGGTGATAGGTATGAATCTATTTTCATTCTTCTACAGGTTGACATCCAGTTATACTGGCACCATTTGTTAAAGATGCTTTCTTTCTTCCATTGTATAATTTTAGCTCCTTTGTCAAAAATCAGGTGTTCATAGGTTTGTGGGTTAATATCTGCATCTTCGATTTGATTCCATTGGTCGACGTGTCTGTTTTTGTGCCAGTACCAATCTGTTTTCATTACTGTAGCTCTGTAATAGAGTTTGAAGTCAGGGATGGTAATGTTTCCAGAAGTACATTTATTGTAGAGGATTGTTTTGGCTATCCTGGGTTTTTTGTTTTTCCATATAAAGTTGATTATTGTTTTCTCAAGGTCTCTGAAGAATTTTGTTGGAATTTTGATGGGGATTGCATTGAATCTATAGATTGCCTTTGGTAGAATTGCCATTTTTACTATGTTGATCCTAACAATTCAAGAGCATGGGAGATCCTTCCATTTTTTTGTATCCTCTTCAATTTCTTTCTTCAAAGCCTTAAAGTTCTTGTCAAATAGATCTTTCACTTCCTCGGTTAATGTTACCCCAAGATACTTTATGCTATTTGTGGCTTTCGTGAAAGGATATGTTTCTCTGATTTCCCTCTCTGCTTCTTTATTCTTTGTGTATATGAGAGCTACTGATTTTTTTTGAGTTGATTTTGCATCCTGCCACATTACTGAAGGTATTTATCAGGTTTAGGAATTCTTTGGTAGAGTTTTTGGGGTCACTTATGTACACTATCATATCATCTGCAAATAAGTTTGACTTCTTCCTTTCCAATTCGAATCCATTTGATCTCCTTATGTTGTCTTATTGCTATTGCTAGAATTTCAAGCAATATGTTGAAGAGGTATGGAGAGAGTGGACAGCCTTGTCTTGTTCCTGATTTTAGTGGAATGGCTTTGAGTTTCTCTCCGTTTAATTTGAGGTTAGCTGTTGGCTTGCTGTATATTGCTTTTATTATATTTAGGTATGAACCTTGTATCCCTAATCTCTCCAAGTCTTTTATCATAAAGGGGTGTTGAATTTTGTCAAATGCTTTTTCAGCATCTAATGAAATGGTCATATGGTTTTTTTCTTTCAGTTTATTTATATGGTGGATTACATTGACAGATTTTCATATGTTCAACCAGCCCTGCATCTCTGGGAAGAAGCCTACTTGATCATAATGGATAATTTTTTTTGATGTGTTCTTGGATTCAGTTTGCCAGTATTTTATTGAGAATTTTTGCACCAATGTTCATGAGCGAGATTGGTCTGTAATTCTCTTTCTTGGTTGAGTCTTTGTGTGGTTTTGGTATCAGGGTAACTGTAGCTTCATAAAAAGAGTTTGGCAATGACTCTTCTGTTTATATTATGTGAAATACCTTAAGGAGTATAGGTGTCAGCTCTTCTTGGAAGTTCTGGTAAAATTCTGCATTATAATCATTTGGTCCTGGGCTTTTTTGATTGGGAGTTTTTTTTATGACAGCTTCTATTTCCTCCCAACTTATAGGTCTATTTAAATTGTTCACCTGGTCTTGATTTAATTTTGGTACATGGTACTTTTCTAAAAAATGTCCATTTCTTTTACATTTTCCAATTTTGTGGCATATAGGCATTTGTAGTAAGACCTAATGATTCTCTGAATTTCCTCAGTGTGTGTTGTTATGTCCCCCTTTTCATTTCTGATCTTGTTAATTTGCGTGTTCTCTCTCTGCCTTTTCATTAGTTTGGATAGGGGTTTGTCAATCTTGTTGATTTTCTCAAAGAACCAGCTCTTGGTTTCATTGATTCTTTGGATTGTTTTCTGTGTTTCTATTTTGTTGATTTCAGCCCTCAGTTTATTATTTCCAGTCTTCTACTCCTCCTGGGTGAGTCTGCTTCTTTTTTTTTCTAGAGCTTTCAGCTGTGCTGTTAAGTCTCTAATGTGACCTTTCTCCATTTTCTTTATGTGGGCACTTAGGCTATGAACTTTCCTCTTAGCACTGATTTCATAGTGTCCCATAGGTTTGGGTATGTTGTGTCTTTATTTTCTCTGAATTCATGGAAGACTTTAATTTCTGTCTTTATTTCTTCCTTGACCCAGGGGTAGTTCAGTAGTTGACTGTTCAGTTTCCATGAGTTTGTAGGCTTTCTGGGGGTAGAATTGTTGTTGAATTTTAACTTTATTCCGTGGTGATCCGATAAGACACAGGTGGTTACTACAATTTTTTTTTTTGGTCTGTGGATGTTTGCTTTGTTACTGAGTATGTGATCAGTTTTTGAGAAGGTTCCATGAGATGCTGAGAAGAAGGTATATTCTTTTCTATTTGGGTGGAATTTTCTATAGATGCCTGTTACATCCATTAGATTCATTACATCTGTTAGTTCTCTTATTTCTCTGTTAAGTTTCTGTCTGGTTGACCTGTCCATTGGTGAGAGAGGAGTGTTGAAATGTCCTACTATTAGTGTGTGGGGTTTGATGTGTGCTTTGAGTTCTAGTAATGTTTCTTTTACATATGTGGGTGCTTTTATATTAGGGGCATAGATATTCAGGGTTGAGACTTCATCCTGATGAATTGTTCCTGTTATGAGTATAAAGTGTCCTTCTCCATTTCTTCTGATTGATTTTAGTTTGAAATCAATTTTGTTAGATATTAGTATAATCACACCCACTTGTTTCTTAGCTCCATTTGATTGGAAAACCTTTTCCCAACCCTTTACTCTGAGGTGGTGTAGGAGGTTCTTCTTTCTATGTTCTGCTTTCATTGGTTGAATAAAGAAAACTGCCTTGGCCTTTTGATAGGGCAGCCCTTAGGTGGGTGGAGTAGACAGAACAGATTGCTGGGAAGAAGGGAAGTGTGGCAGATGCCATGATTCTCCTGCCCAAGATGGACGCTGGTTAGACTCATGCCTGTAAGCCACAGTCAAGTGATGATACACATTAATAGAAATGGGTTAATCAATATGTAAGAGTTAGCTAATAAGAGGTTAGAATTAATGGGCCAGGCAATAATTTAATTAATACAATTTCTGTGTGGTTATTTCAGGTGTAAGCTAGCCAGGCGGTGGGATGTGGCCCGTTCCCCTTACTACACTGAGGTAGTGTCTGTCTTTGAGGTTGAGGTGTGTTTCTTGTAAACAGCAGAATGTTGGATCCTGTTTTCGTATCCATTCTCTTAACCTGTGCCTTTTTTATAGGTGAATTGAGTCCATTGATATTAAGTGATATTAATGACCAGTGGTTGTTAACTCTGTTTGTTTGTTTTTTTTTTTTTTTTGGTGGTAGTGTTTGTGTGTTTCCCTTCTTTGAGTTGTGCTGGTGGAGGGTTGTCAGATGTCTGCGTTATTATGGGTGTTGTTGGCTTCCTTGGGTTGTGGTTTTCCTTCTAGTACTTTCTGTAAGACTGGGTTTGTGGCTATGTATTGTTTAAATCTGTTTTTGTCCTGGAATATCTTGTTTTCTCCATCAATGGTGAACGAAAGCTTTGCTGGATATAGTAGTCTGGGCTTGCATCCATGGTCTCTTAGTGTCTGCAGCACATCTATCCAAGATCTTCTGGCTTTCATGGTTTCCATAGAGAAGTTGGATGTAATTCTGATAGGTTTACCTTTATATGTTACTTGACCTGTTTCTTTGCAGCTCCTAATATTCTTTCTTTATTCTGTACATTTTGTGTTTTGATTATTACATGGCAAGGGGATGTTTTGTTTTGTTTTTTGATCCAGTCTATTTGGTGTTCTGTATGCTTCTTGTACCTTCATAGGAATATCCTTCTTTAGGTTGGGAAATTTTTCTTCTACAATTTTGTTGAACATATTTTCTGGGCCTTTGAGCTGTAATTCTTCTCCTTCTTCTACCCCTATTATTCTTAGGTTTGGTCTTTTCATGGTGTTCCAGAGTTCCTGGATGTTTTGTGTTGGATTTGCTGTTTTCTTTGATCAATGAGTTTATTTCCTCTATAGTATCTTCAGCGCCAGAGATTCTTTCTTCTATCTTTTGTATTTTGTTTGTTATACTTGTCTCTGTGGTTCCTGTTCATTTACCCAGATTTTCCATATCCAGCCATCTCTTGGTTTGTATTTTCTTTATTGCCTCCATTTTGGTCTTCAAGTCTTGAACTGTTTCCTTTACCTGTTTGATTGCTTTTTCTTGGTTTTCTTGGGTATCCTTGAGGGATTTATTAATTTCTTCTAACTTTTTGTTTGTCTTCTCTTCCATTTCTGTAAAGGAGTTTTTCACATCCTGTTTAATGGCCTCTATTATTTTCATAATGTTACGTTTAAAGTCAATTTCTTCTACTTCTTCTGGATTAGTGTGTTCAAGTCTTCCTGTTGCGTGTTCACTGGATTCTGGCATTGTCATGTTGCTTTTCAGGTTGTTGGAGGAATTCTTGCATTGGTGCCTGCCCATCTCTTCCTTCAAATGTGGCCAGGAGAGTCTTGGCATCTTGGTCCAATCTTTGCTGTGATTGACTGTGTACTTGGGAATTTTCTTGGTCTGCCCTCTCTTAGGTCCCTTCAGCACTGGAGCTGGCTCTCAGAGCCCCTCTGCCCTGAAGCAGGCTGTGCTGGTGGATCTAAGGATCCTGCAGATGGAAAGGAGTGCTTGGGGGCAAGATGGGATGGGAAATGCAGTAGATGGGGAGACACCCCACTGAATGACCAGAAACATTTAGGGAAATGGAGGGGGCCTGTACTCCTTTCCTGGGACCATCCAGCCAGGCTGGCACACACTTACCCCTCTGGATGGATCTCCTCATTACAGGAGCAGGGACTCTTGCTGGGCCAAGGACCTTGCAGACAAAAGGGCGGGCTTGGGGGGGGTAGGGTCATGTAGAATAAAGAAGCCCCTGCAGCAGGAGCTGGAGGAGGGACCTGTACTCCATTCCTGGGCCCATTGTTAGGTTTTCTTCTGTTTTTAGTTAGGTCCAAGAGGAGCCTAATGGGTGGATCGCTCCATCCTTAAGGAGAACAGATATCTTAGGGTGACTCTCTGTAGGTCCCTAAATATCACAAAACAGCATACCTGAAGGATGTGGGTATAGAAGCTTGCAGACCAAGGCCTGAGGAAGAAGCTATATGGTGTACTGTGACCATGACTATGAGGTACCACTTGGAATCTGTTTACTTTATACCCACATCAGTAGTTCTGAGTCTGCTAAAATACAGCTGAGCAGGCAGGTGGGTGACCTTAGATGCCTCTGTGTGTAGATGAAGCCCTGAACTTCGAGGACCTTCATCAATACATGTTATCTGGGTTTTGTAAATGGAGCCCACATAACAGTAGAGCCAAGTGAGCTGCACGTGGCCAACTGGTCAGTATAAGCAACAATCTCTTGATAAAGGAAAGCGTTAAAATAACCACGGGTGCACAAGCCCAAAGTCCCCCACTCGAAATGATCTCATTAAAACACACACACACACACACACACACACACACACACACATAATGAAAAAATAAAAAAACCTATTTTCTTTATGCTGTTCTCTCCCAGGAATTTTAAGCAGCTGGAGGAAAAGAAAAATAGATTGTGTTAGCAAGAAAACGATCGTCAGTGACATTTTCAGGAGGAATGGAATATTAACTAAGCATTGGTACAGATGCAAGAAAGCACAATACCCAACACTTCACATTTATCTCATGTACTTCTTCTTAATATTAGCAGGGGGAAATTAAAAAATCTACTCTGCTTTTCCTAAGCAGTGGAATTTTCTTACTTATTACTTATGGTGATTGCTAGTCAAGATGATCATTGTAGTCATTGTAGCTGTTTAGGCAGGTGGCAAGTGCAATCAGATTGTAGTATGAAGCATCCCTGGTTCCATTTTCCAAGTATCTATAGGGAGCTGCTCCATCACCAGCTCCTGGCTAAGGTCAGGGCAAGGGCACAAACCCCTCTGTGCGATTCTGCACTGTCCCCTCTATTACAGGACCTTGTGAGGAAGGCCGTCATTCTGGCACTGTCAGAGTTATAATTACGATGTCACAGACAGAAGCAGAAGCCTATGAGATGTACAGAACTCAGCCGTGAGCAGGCCCCAAGGCTGAGATGCCAATTGTGGGGCTCCAGCCTTTATTCATTATACCATCTGCTGGATAACCCCTTCCTTTCTCCGTACATGTGATGGTTGGTGTTCTCAAGCACCACAAACGGCCATGAGCATTCTGAACTTTTATGAATCCCCACAAAATGCTGCACAAAATAAAGAGGGTGATATTGAAATTTTATGGGCATCCATAAAATACATTTTTATAAGCATTTGGGTAACGAATCAGCCTTTTAGAGTCTCAACATTTGTCCTTTTACAAAGAAAATGTGATGTATCCAATTTTGAAGAAATGCCTGAACTCATGGAAAGAGAATTGATGCTTCTAGACTGTAATTCTGTAAGTAATAGTACTGCGGTTCAAAGTCTGTGCTGTCAAAGGATGAGTGCAAATAAAGTTATCTACTGCCTCAAATCACAAGGTGCAGGTTTGTTGATACTCTTAATGCTTTGAAAGATGCTTCTGATTTCATGTGCACAGTCACTTTGTCTAGCTTCGGTTTTAGCTGATACCTTCACAGCATCCTTTCTCCTCATCCTTTCTCCACTATGCAAATGAGCATATCCAGCAATCATATTTTTGACCTACTGGTGCATTGCCCCATAGACCAAGTAAAACATAATTTACCACAATTAATTATAAAGCCACAAATCAGAAGCATCTCAAACACACACAATTTCCAAAGGAGTTTAAAATAGAATTAATTTTTTTATTATAAAGCATGTGTACATTATATAATCTAAGCATGAAGCTCACAATGAAGGATATAGTATAGACATCTAATTTTTTCTCCATAATCATAGTCTAGAAATGGAACACTCTTAGACCTTACAGAGTCTCATTTTGTGCACATTTGTGGGTGTAAATCTATAATTGTAAATTTGAATTATTTATGTTTGTATGTGCATTGTGTGCATGTATGTGCATGTGTGTATGAGTACCTGTAGAGTCCAGAAGAGGGCATCAGGTCCCCCTAGAGCTAGAATTACGGGCCATGTGGGCTGATGGAACTGATCCTCTGCAAGAGTGCAAGTGTTCCTCACTGCTGAGCTATATCTCTAGCCCCATCCATTTAAAAAACTGCTTTGAGATGATAATATATTTACATAGTTTCCCCCTTCCCTTCTTCCCTCAGACCCTCCCATGTACCCACCCACCTTGAGCTCTTTCAATTTCACGGTCTCTTTAATCATTGATTTTTTTTCTGTATGTATTTGTTTATTTCCGAACATATGCAAACAACATATGAAGTCTGTATGATGCTATTTGTATAGACACAGTTTAAAATACACATGATTTTCTACTTGTGAGATACTGAAAAGATGGTCTTGAATTTAGTGTTGCAGTGGGTGGAGTTACCACTTCATCACCAACAACCATGCTACTGTGCTCACGCCTCTTTAACGTTTGGTGTTATATGACTTTCTCTCAGGCTCTGAGCATTTTGGGGGAGTTACTTAGTAGGGGTATATGTGTCAGTTGGTCTTACTATCACAACCTGAAGTATTTTGGAAGAGGGAAGGTTTCTTTTGGTTTAGAGTTTTGGTGGTTCCACTCTCAGTGTTTGCTTGCCCTGTTGCTTTTGTTCTGTGGTGAGAAGGAGCGGTCTATGAGGAATCCCCTAATCCCCTTCAAGAGCACTTCCCCCATGACCCAAGGGCCTTCTGCAGGGCTCTACTCCCTAAAGTAGCAGACACCTCCCACCACTACCAAGATAGGGAATGTAGCTCAGGACATTCAAAACCCAAAGCAGAGCAGCAGTTCAAGTGGTTTTTTTCCTGCCCGTCACCTCTTTTCTAGCTGCCTGCACACTTTACCCCTTCTTTAGAGCTGCGTGCCGATTAGCCTCCAATTCCGTCATTTCTAGTCTCACTGGTCTTTTCAGTTCAATTTGTTTGCTTATGCTCCCATGAAAATATTTTCATTTTAAATGAACTTTATTTTCCTGATTTTAAAGTGCATATGGCATCCGCATAAATTCAAACGTTAAAAAATGCTCTAGAGTGAAGAATCTTTCTCCCGTTTCCCTCAGTGATTGTTCTCTTCGTTTCCTGCCTCCCGACCAACTGTGGCAGGCACTGCTGTTGCGCTTGCCTAATGTATGTTTCTAGACTTTAGTTTTGCATATAGAAAAAGTGCCAATACCCATGTCTATTTTTACCTTTTCTACATAAAATGTGGGAAGATACACACACACACACACACACACACACACACACACACACACACACCACATATATATGGTCTGTACATTGTTTTCTGTTGTATGTGTATTGCTATTGTTCTAATATGACATCTACCTTTGTAGCCCAGGCTAGCCCCCAACTTGTGATTCTCTTGTCTGAGTGTTAAGGATTGCAGATTTTTTAATTTGTTGATTTGGAGGTCCCACCCATACTAGTACTTAGTGAGTTTTATTGTCTCAATAAACTTATGGAGTGTCTTAATAAGAAAACTCCTCACCAGTGGATGGGGCAGATTGTGGGGAAGGCAGAGGGGAGGAGTAGGAGGAGGGGTTGGAGGGGGAATGAGGTTGGTATGTAAAATGAATAAAAAAATTTAAAAAATCTTACAAAAAGAAAACTCACCATTCAGACGTATAAAACTATTTCCTATATGTCTAAATAAGATAGTTTTAATTTTCCTTGTCTTTTTTTATTAATGTGAGGGATTTGATGTGTGATTTAAGCTTTGATAATATTTTCTTTCTTTCTTCTTTTTGAGACAGGATTTCTCTGTGTAACAAACAGCCTTGGCTGTCTTGGAACTCACTCTGTATACCTGGCTGGCCACAAAGTCACAGAGATCTGTCTGCTTCTGCCTCCCGAGTGCTGGGATTAAAGGTGTTTTCCACCACCGTTGACCCGTCCAGCAGGCCAGTAATTTAGCGGGTCTTGAGGAGGATTCACCTGGAAATCATGGGGGCGAGAGGGGAAAGGAACCAGGCTCATAAAGAAGGACAAAGTCAGTCTGAGTCGCGTCAAGGTTCGCTTTATTGCTGGGTTAGGATTCTTTATAAAGGGCATTTCACTCAGGGCGGGGGAGGAGCAGGGCGAGCAGTGGAAATTTACTAAGAGCAACCAAGGGGGAGGTGGGGCAGGAACTTATCGGTCCCTGGTATCTGCAGCAGGCCCAAGTTCCTCATTTTCCAGGAAGTTAATCTAAAGGTACATCTTTAGGGAAGGGTGCATCTTGTGCCTTGTTTACTAAGCCAGAAGATAGAGCATAGGCCTCGAGGCTTGTGAGTCCAAATTGTCCTTTTTTGCCCTTGACTTTTGGCCCCTGACACACCGTCTGGCAGGTAATGTTTCTTTTACAATGGTGGGTGCGCTTGAATTTAGTTTGAAGTCTATTTTGTTAGATATTAGGATAGCTATACCAGCTTGCTTCTTAGAGCCATTTGGTTGGAAAATCTTTTCTCAGCTCTTTGCTCTATGATAATGTCTGTCTTTGAAGTTGAGGTGTGTTTCTTGGATGTGGCAGAAGGATGGATCCTGTTTTCATATTCATTCTGTTAGCCTGTGTCTTTTTACTGGCAAATTGAGTTCATTGATATTAAGAGAGATTAATGATCAATGACTGTCAATTCCTATTAATTTTTGGTTTTGATGGTGATAGTAATATGTGTTTCCCTTCTTTGGGTTTTGCTGGTGTGAGCTTATCTATTGTCTGTGTTTTTGTGGGTGTAGCTAACTTCCTTGGGTTTGAGTAACCCTTCTAGTATTTTCTGTAGGGTTGGGTTTGTAAATAGGTATTGTTTAAATCTGGTTTTGTCATGAAATATCTTCTTTTATCCATCTATGGTGATTAAAAATTTTGCTGGGTATATTAGTTTGGGCTGGCATCTGCAAAATGTATTTCCAAGCCTTTCTGGCTTTTAGAGTCTTCATTAAGATATTGGGTGTAATTCTTGTAGAACTGCCTTTATATGATTTCTTGGCCTTTTTCCTATGCAGCTCTTAATATTCTTTCTTTAGTCTGTATATTCAGTGTTTTGATTATTATGTGGTGGAGACTTTCTTTTTTGTTCTACTCTTTTTGGTGTTCTACAAGCTTCTTACACTTTTTTAGGCATGTCCTTTTCTAGGCTGGGAAATTTTTCTTCTAAGTTTTTGTTGAATATATTTTCTGTGCCTTTGAGCTAGAATTCTCCTTCTTCTTCTATTCTTATTATTCTTAGTTTTTTTCATGATGTCCTAGATTTCCTGGATGTTTTGTGATAGGAACTTTTTTGATTTAATATCTTCTTTGACTGATGAATCTATTTATTCTATTGTCTCTTCAACGCCTGAGATTTTCTCTTCCATCTCTTGCATTCTGTTGGTGATATTTGCATCTGTAGTTTCTATTAACTTACCTAGATTTTCCATTTTCAGAATTCCCTCGGTTTGTGTTTCCTTTATTTCTTCTATTTCAATTTTCAAGTCTTGAATTGTTTCCTTCATCTATTTTTTCCTTGGCTTTTCTGGCTTTATATATGGAATTTATTGATTTCTTCCATTTTTGTCTGTCTTTCCCTCAATTTCTTTAAGGAAATTTTTCATTTCCCCTTTAACAGCCTCTATCATCTTCATAAAGTATTTTTTTAAGGACATTTGCTTGTGTTTCAGTTGCATTGGAGTGTTTAGGTCTTGCTATTGTAGGATCACTGGGTTCTGTTGGTGCTTTAATTGCCTTTTCTGTTATTTTATGTTTTCTTATACTGACATTTATGCATTTGGATTTGGGATAATTATATGTCTCGGTGTTTATCCTTACATTTGCCTTCGTTGGATGGGTGTTTTGTTCCTTTATTAACTGTTTCCTTTGTTGTCTTCTGACTGTATGATAAAGGGTTCTGGTGATTGGCAGATCTTCAGGTCCAGTAGGATGTCTCAGCCGAGATTTACAGGGATTTGGGTGACTAGATCCAGCCGATCCTCTTCCTTCTAACCGGTGTGGGCTGTACCCCTGTCTATGGAGTCTACTGGAGTTTTGAGGAAGGGCTGACCATGTGGAGGCTAATGAGGTGGGTAGGGTTGGGTGGCAGAACGGGTATTGGGGGAACAGAATCCAGTGGTTGGTGGCAGTGGTGGTGGAGTCTTCAGGCAGGTCTTTTACCTACTGGCTGGGTGGTGGGGATTGCCAACAATATTAATTTTTAGGGGATACATTTCATCAGTCCAGAAAGCATTGCTATGAAGTTTGATCTCAACATTTTCCTGAGTAGGCAGTCAGTTGTCTCAACAGTGTTTAGAGAATAATATATCTTTTTCCAATTTATTTGAAATGTCATGTTACCCCAGAATAAATTCTTATAAGCATCCATATCTGTAATGAGTCTTTCTCTCTCCAACCAGCCAGGTCCCAAATAATGACACAGAGACTTGCTATTAATTATGAGAACTTGGCCTTAACTTAGTCTCTCATAACTTAAATTAGCCATTTATATTAATCTACATTTTGTCTCATGGCTTTTTGCCTTTCTTTCATTTTGTATGTCTGACTCTCTCCATGTCTTTTTGGTATCTCCTTTCACACATAGATTCTTCTCAAGTTTCCTCTATAAGCCCAGAAGTCCCACCTATTTCTCTTGCCTAGCTATTGGTCATTTAGTTCTTTATTAAATAAATCACAGCAATATTTTTTCACACAGTGTACAAATATCCCACAACACACGTCTCTTTGAAGAAAGCCTATTTTGTTTCACTGATTGATTTGTCTGGGCCAGTGGCACTGTATTGTTTTAATTTCTTCACTGTTCAAATGGATTTTATTAGCTAGGGTGGGGAATGACCTTTTCCCCCCATTTTTTAAAAAATTATTTTCTTGTATTTTATTTTATGGGTGAACTTTACAACTAATTAGTTATGGTCAAAAATCTCTTGGTATAGTTTTAAAGTTGCATTAAATTTGCAGGCAAAACCATGAGTAAATTGTATCCTTATGCAGGCTTCTATGTGAAATGTGGAATGCCTACTGATTGACACTGTTGTTCAGTCCAGTTGTGTAATTTCTCTGCTTTTTTTTTACAGATGAATCAGAGCACCTAATTTATTTTGAGGATTCTATTATGAGGGACTATATCCCTCTGTTCTCATTATAGTACCTTGCTGGCTACGTGTGTATTAGTTTGCTTCTGATATTTATAAACTGGTCTTTTTTTTAGTTTTTATTATAGGATATTCCAAAACATGCACGCACACACACACACACACACACACACACACACACACACACACACACTCATTCACACACATACGAAGGTCACAATGCACAATTCACCCCTGGGCTTTCACTAAGCCAAACAATCATCACTCCATAGCCAATTCTTTACTGTTCCCCACCATTCATAGGTTATGAAACTTAGACATTCTATTTTAGTATGCATTTCTAGAAGATGTGGACTGGTCTCTTAAAAGTGTACATGTAAAATATTATCACATTTGAATAATGGTGGCAACAGTTTCTTGATATCGTTGAACATATTCATGACATACATTTTTCCCACTGTCTATAAGTTGAAAAAAAGTTTTTTGGCCAGGTGGTGGTGGTACTTGCTTTAAATCCCAAATATTCATAAGGCAGAGGCAGGCAGATCTCTGAGTTCAAGGATATCCGGGTCTACAGGGTGAGTTCTGGACTGTAGCACAAATTCTAATTGTTCTTAATAATAAAAACTCAGAGTCAACTGCAGAGGTTCCGGTGGGTCATGCTCTCATTTCAATAGAACTTTCATTTCAATAAAATAATCTTTTACTTTTCTACTAGATTTCTTCAATAACCCATTTTTCATTAAAAGTATGTTTTTCAGCTACGTGGTGGTGGTGCTCACCTTTAATCTCAGTCCTCGGGAGGCAGAGGCAGGTGGATCTCTGTGAATTCGAGGCCAGCCTGGTCTACAAAGTGAGTTCCAGGATAGCCAGGGTTGTTACACAGAGAACCCTATCTTGGAAAACAAACAAACAAACAAAAACCATGTTTTTCAGCCTCCAAATGTTTACACAGTCTCTAAGGCTATTCTTAATGTTGGTTTCTAGTTTTATTTTGCTGTAGTCTGATTTATTGGGGTTTATTTGAACTTTTTGGTATTAGTTAAGGCTTACTTTGTGATCTATAGTGTGATCAGCATTAGAGATGGTTTCTTGTGCCCTTAGATGATAATGTGTACTCCATATCTGCTGGGTGGACTCTGTATGTATCTGTTAAACTCAGTTGTCTAGGTGAAGTTTAGTTCTGAAGGTCCTTTGATGATTTTTAGTTTGGAAGACTTGTCCAGATATAAGATTAGATATTGTCTCCACTGCTAGTTTTTCCCCGCACCTATTTTGCTTTTTATGCTTTTCAGTGTTTACTTTATAAAATTATGAGCCCAAGGTTTGATGAAGCAATATTTGTAATTCACACGTTTTCCATACTCTTGATGAATTGTTCTAATTATTATAGGTAGTGATCATATTTATTTCTTATGACTAGTTTTGGTTTGAAGTCTATTTTATCAGATATGAAAAGTCTACATTAGATGTGTGAGCTTCCTTTTGCTTGGTATGTTAATTTTCAATTTAGATCCTCAGGTTGTGGATACACTTGCTATTATCTGGGTTTTTTGGAGACAGCAGAGAGTTGAAGCTTGTGTTTTAACCCAGCTAGTCCGCATTTTTCCATTCGCTAGGTAAGGCATTTATTTTCAAGGCTATCAGTGAGAGTGTTCTGCTATTGCTGATGATTCTGTTGGATGTCCTAGCTATTCAGCATATTGATAGTTCTTTCTGGCTTATTGTTAGTTCTTTCTAACTCTCTTGATGGTGTTAGAAGCTTGCTGTTTTACTGTGTTAGACATGACTGACTCTTGACTGGTCTCTCTCTGTTCCTGATCCTCTTATGTAATATAGCTTTCCTGTGTTCTCATGAATCAAATGTTCTTCTGTGTATAATATTTTCTTATGACTTTTCTGCAATGCTGGATCAGTTGTCTTTAACTTCCTTAACTTTAGCGTCTCTTGAAATATTTTTTCTTTGCATATTTTGTAAGAGATAACTTTGTAGGCTAGAGCAACCTTGTTTGATAATTATTTGCTTTCAGGGATTGGAATTGGTCATTCCCTGCTTTCCTGGCTTTTAGAACTGCTGGCAAAAAGTCCAGCATTATTCTGATGCTTCTCCCTCTGTATGTGAGTTGGTATTTTCCATTACAACTTTTAGTATTGTTTCTTTGCTTTGTATTTTGGACACCTGACTGTTGTGTGTTGAGGAGGGGTTCTTCTCTGGTCATATCTGTTTGGGCTTTTAAATGCTTCTTGTATTGCGATGTCTGTTTCATTAGATTTGTGAAATTCTCATCTATAATTTAATCAAATAGATTTGTAAGCCTATGGGCTTCATCTTAGCTTTTTTTGTAACTCATTGATCTTTAGGTTTGGTCTTTGAATGTCTTTCTTGGAAGTTTTGGGTTTGTTCATTATTTTTTAAATATATGTTTGTGTATATTATCATCTCCCATCCCTGAAATTTATTCTTCTGCTTGGCCTTGTCTGTTGACGATGCTCTCTTCCCATTTTCTTTTTAATTTGACTTACTTATTCTTTTATTTCCAGAATTTGTTTCTCCCCGCAGTGCTTCAATTTCCTTGATGATTTTTTTCTTTCATGTTTCAATATTTTTCTTTCAAGTTGCTGATTGTTTTATCCATGTCAGCAACTTTTATGTCTAGGACCTGAACTGATTTCTTTATCCATGTATTCAAGTCCATTACATGATATTGACTCTTTTTCAAAGTAGGATTCTAAAATACTTTCCTAGCATTTAATCTGTTTCGCTGTCTCTGCGTTTTTGCACTGAGAAGCTGCGAGTTTGTGTGGTGTGGTAGTGAATGCTGCAGGATGTGTGCGTGTGCGCGCGTACGTGTGTGTGTGTGTGAGTGTGTGTGGTGTATGTGGTGTGTGTGTGTGTGTGAGTGTGTGTGTCTCTCTGTGTGTGGTGTATGTGTGAGTATGTGCGTGTGTGTTTGTATTTGTTAGAATGTGTGTGTCCTTTAGTTTCAGGCCTCCTCTTTCCCTGCTGTTTCTGTTTATTTTATGTGAGTCTTCCTGGTGAGTTGTCTTTGTTTGGATTTATTTTTAGAAGAAAGGCTAACTGCAGTAAGGACTATGATGATTTGACACACCTATACTTTTGTTATTTGTTTGTTTTTGATCCTATTTCTATTTTTATGAGGGGATTCTGGAAGAACCATAACTGTTATTGTTTCTTAACTTTACCAGAAATGTGTGGTTTTAAAAAGTTTCTAGCTCAGCCTTATGGACTGTTTCGTAGATGGAAAGATCATACCATCTGCCTCCTTTTTTTTTTAAATTTCTGAGTTCTGTTTTATTCTTATATTGTTCTATTGCTGATCTTGTCTTTCTATCTTAAACTTCTGTAATTTCACTGAAGGTTCCAATTGTAATATTCCATAAATTTTGCCCTTTTCCATTTCAGTTTGGTTTTAATGTGCACCAATTACTTAGATTACTCAGATACTTTCTTTTGTGCCCATGTTCTTAAAATAAAAAAGTAGGCTTGTGATGTGAGAAGATGGTGTAGCTTCTGCCATTTCCTCTGTGGATCACTCTGGCTTCCTGGCGGTCTTCTTACCCCTCCAGCTGCTTAGCAAATCTCTTCCTAGGGAAAGACAGGTCAGGGTTGGCTGTAAGATCAGCTCTGCAAGATCCACAGCCAGCCAAGCACTGGGCCGAATTCCAGGAGTCCAGCTGAAGAGAGGGATGAGGGATTATATCATCTGGAGCGGCGAAGGGGGGGTGGAGAGAGGCGGGAGTCAAGGTCATGACAGGGAAACCCCCCAAAAGACAGATTACCTGAGCTGTAGGAACTCACAGACTCTAGACAGGTAGCTAAGAAGCTTGCATGGGACCGACCTAGACCCCCTGCATGTGGGTGACAGTTGGGTAGCTTGGTCTGTTTGTGGGGCCCCTAGCAGTGGCATATGAGTTGGCTTTTTGGAACCTATTCTCTGTGATGGAACACCTTTCTCAGCCTTGATGCGTGGGGGTGGGGGGTGGGGGTGGAGGAGCTTGGTCCTGCCTCAACTTGATGTGCCATGCTTTGTGGATTTCCAGGGGAGGCCTTACCCTTTCTAAGGAGTGGATGGGGAATGGGACAGAAAGGAAGTGAGGGGATGGGAGGGGAAACTGTGGTTGGTATGTAAAATAAATAAAAGTTTAAAATAAAATAAATCAACAACAGATGGAAATTTGGAGATGAAAAAGAAAAAGATCAGCTCTGCAGCTACCTTTCCTTCGGGATGCACCAGCTGGGGGCACTGTGGGAGACACCTGGTAAATGGAATGGGAAGTCAGAGAGGCTCCATCAAACATGGTGATTGATGTGTTTGTGATTTCTTGCTATTGCTTATCACCATGTGGACTCCACAACCATTTCTCCATTATTCTCTGACTCCTAGCCCTTCCTTCCCTTCTTCCTCTTTCACTCTTTCCTCTCCATTTGGCTCAGGGAAATCATTTGGAGCAGGTATGGCGGTATAGGCCTGTAATCCTAGCTACTGCTTGCCATTGCTCAGGTGGAAGGACAGAAAGTGAAAGGTCTGCCTGGGCTTCAGAGTGGGAATCAAAAGCAGCCTGGGAAGCATTGGTTTCAGGATAGGCAAAACAAGGGTTGGGAAATAGCTCAGTGGTAGAACACTTATCCCAGCATCGAAAAATGACAGATACAGCAAAGCTACAATTCCCCAAACCAACTAGTCAGAGTGTGTGAATACACACACGCACACACATGAGAGAGAGAGAGAGAGAGAGAGAGAGAGAGACTTAGATGGCTAATATAAAAGGTAATTAGTTAAACACTCATGTACATTAGTAATTAAATGTGACAGACTCATTGTGATACACCTCAGAATTGATATCTACAGGCCAGGTGTCTCAAAAATCATATCCCCAAAGTAGAAAACCAATGATTTCATATAACACAGTCCATTGCATATTACACATTTTACATTGTTTACCATGATAGAAATGCTATCAGTGAAAGAGAATCTGTTATTTCCCTATTGAACTTGGGCATAATAACTCTTAAGCAAAACGAGTTGTGGCCCTTGTGTGGATTAAGTTCATAAAACTGGTTGAGCTGCTTTCTATTTGGCCAAATGTCAAAATCCTCATCTCCTACACAGCATCTCAGAGCTGAACTATGAGAAAACATGTATCTCATTTAATGACTCGTGGTGAGGACATTTTGGGCTAGAGCTCATTTAAGCGAGTGTGTTACAACCAATAACCTGGATGTTTACTGTGTTTAGGGAAGTGTCAGACAAGGATATTGGCATAAAAATTGCTTCCATTATGACCTGGTGTTATATCCTTAGATTATGATCCAGATTGCTTGGCAGATTAGATACCATGATGGCAAGACAGAGAACAAAGAGCATCTTAGTGGGTATTCGCACAGCCTACTGGGGAATGATTTCACAGGCGGAGGGGAAGAAGAGTGGGGACTCTCAATTTCTTAGGTTCCAACCTAGGTCCAAGTGGTACACGAGAAGGCACATTTTTACCATCATCCTCGCTCTTCACATTTTCAAGTTCTCCTTCTCTGGCAAGGCTGATGAAATGAGGACATTTTATTTGTCTTTAAACCAAGCAGCATGCCAAGTGTCCTTAAAGATGGGGTGCTCTTGAATCATTAAAGGCCAGTGGAGAGGCTGCAATGAAATATGCTGTTTTTTGACATTCCGTGGCATTGCCCTTCACTGCAGCTGCCAAAAGTGAGCAGCTGCTTCTTGCGTTCCCCTGCCATTTCCCAGCTTCGCGGAAAGAGGTCAGCTCTGTTTTCTCATTATGGATCTTTCCACCGGCTGGGCATCTGGATTCATCGTCCTCCTGTATCCTAACTCGACATTTTCTTTACCTCCTAAATGACATGATAGACAGCTGGCAAACACTGTTCCCAAGTGTGTCCCCTGGGACTAAGACCCAGAGGTTTATCCTCCAGACATCCAGCTTATGTGATGTATGGATCATGGTATTTTTCCACTGGGCCAGAAAGTAGCCTGGCTTTTGAGGGCATGGACCAGAGAAAGAGGCGAGGAGGCCGAGATTCACCATTTGTTTCTGCTTCACTCCGTTTCCGACATTTGTCAGAAGTCAGCACCTGAAGATGAGGAATAAATACGGGGCTCCTCTGCTTTCCTTCACAGCAAAATCTGAGCTGTAGGGTGGCTGGAAGGTGTCACTGAGGGTGGTGTTTTAGCACTATCCATTTTCTCTTTCATCGTGTGAAAAGACATTTGAAGCTGGAAATTCCCCTTAAAATACTTTGAGTTAAAGATCAGGAATGCCATTCACCTTCCTAGACCCCGACTGTGAGCCTGCTTACCCTGTGGTAGCCTTAGGACAGACTCTAGGGACATACTGGAGATGGGTATTTTGGAGTTGGCTCTGAGGGATCCAAGTCCACAGGAGAGCTGGAAGCAGACTTATATATATATCAGGACTTTTCTGGACTGCTTCTGAAAAGGCTTTAGAGCTCCCTGATGGCATTTGGAATTCTATTAATAGGCCTCCATCATTTTAGCCAAGGCTAGTTCCACATTGAGTTGTCCCTAACCAGTTCAAGTGGACAACAGGTCAAGCTCCCCTCCTATTTCTGTGGCTAAGTGATTGAGGAGGAGAACTGAGAAGATACCATTTGATGAAGGATTGAATGGAGGAAACAGTGAGGAGTTGGCAGCATGAAATGGGACACACACACAGAATATGAACAAGCATGGTTCTAATGATAAACACCATTGTTACTAGCTTGCCAGTGAGTGGCCCTGGTTAGGACCTACAATTAGGTTCATCTGAACTACTGGAGAAAATGTAATGTTATCCACACACTAAGGCTCTAAGGGATTCTGGGCATAAAGAGAACCACACATTGATTTAGCATCTTAATTTTTGCGCCTTGATGTCTATGTTTGCATTGCAGTATCTCAAAACATGTCTTAGTTTCTGAACATGTTCTAGACCCTTGGGACTCATGATGTGGTCCCAGACCTGCAGTGTTATCACCTGAAATGTGTTAGAAATGCGGACGCTTGGGTCCCTTCCTGGACCAGGTGAGCACCAATTAACAAGAACCCTGGTTCCCAAATCACAGTTCTGGACCACCTCTTATAATTAGCTGCACAGGAAATTATTTGTTAGGACAGGACAAAGTGACCTTTGTAGTGAATTCCAGACGAGGTTGCATTTTCTCATTAGTGGAGCCAAACTGCTTCCCGTGGCCCCGTGTGGTATGGGGTTAATGTTCATTTAGTGCACATCTGGCCTCGCTAGTAAAATGGATTAAGAGCTTTGAAAGAGAAACAACATCCTAATATTTCTGCTACTGAAACTCTTTAGTCCTCAGATAAAGATATTTCACTGGAAATCCTGGAGCCATACCAAACACTTGCTTAATTTGTGATTTTTTTTCATATGATTAGAAAAGTGATTGATACCATCTGCATCTAGAAGGTCCTATCTTCTCTTCCAGCCCCAGAACTCTGCATGCGGCCTCTTACCTCACAACCAGGGAAGCATGTCCAGGGGCTGATCTGTCTTGTTGACTCTCTAAATGAGCATCATTTCAGGATGATAATGATACTATTGACTGAGAACTCTCAGAGCCCCTAGATAAAATGTATTGTAAAACTTTGATTTAAAATATAAATATTTCAATAAAAGCACTTCACATATTGCTAAGAAATGACAGATTTTTGTGCCTGTTTAATCATGAGGGAGGCAGCCCTTCCTGTTGTTATTTTTTCCTTCAGAACTATGTAGTTTTTATTTAATTTTTACTTTTATTTTAATAGGGCCATACAAATTTATTATTGAGTGAGAATTTTATACACACATAGAATGCATTACCATTTGTTTTTTCCTAAGGGCTTTAGGGTTAGTTATACCTCATACTCCTTCATCTACTTTTCCTTCTATTCCCCTCCCCACTGAATCCTTCCTATCCTTTATCACACCACAAATGTGCATGGGTGTAGGATAACCCTTGGAGTATAGGTAGTCTCTCAGAGGTTGCATCCCTGAAGAAACCTAACTCCCTCCCCCAGCAATCATCGACTGCTAAGAACTCCCCTGACTTCTTGAGCTCCTCCTCTCTCCGTGATGGTATTTTGACTGGATTGATCTTCTGCAGGTCTTGTACACACAATTACAGCCACGGAGCTCATATGTGCTACTATGCTGTCATGTCTGGAAAGCACCGTTTCCCTGTAGTTGTTCATCACCTCCAGATCTTTCTATCCCCTTCTTCCCTGGTGATCCCAAGCCTTGTGGAAAGGGGGTATGATGTGGAACAAGAAGGGATAAATGGGGTTGGGGACTGGAGAGAAGGTAGAGGAGTGGATATGAGGATGAATAACTAATAGTAAAGACATTTGAAAAATCCATATGGAAACTACTGTAAAAGCTTCTTTAAAATATATATGGAATTTAAATAAAGCCACTTTATACCCGGGGGATAGTGCTCTTACTCCACAGGCTATCAAATTAAAAGCCCAGAGCCAGGTATGGCTTACCACTTTTCAAGGTCCTAAAGACCCTCCACCAAACATAACAGGTTACTTCCGTTGCTCTTGGTTATTTTCCAGAACTTGATGCTAAGACCCTATTTCTGACAGTACCACAGTTGAGTCATAGAGGATAGAGAACTTAAGCCGGTGCTGACCTGGAAGCTTCATATTTACTGGCTAAATTTTAAAGTGCGGGGGGTGTTCTATGAATGATGTTGGGGAAGACCAACAGTCTTACACAGCTGTAAACTCTAGGAGCTACAATAACTGCTGGCCCAAGAACAAAGCTTCCTTTATACCCACAGCTTAGTGCAACTCTCAGCCCTCAGTGGAGAAACTCCCTTTTGTAGTAGATGGAGATAAATATAGAGATCTCTACCTGCTCAGCTCTAAATGGGACAACTATTGTTTACCTTTGAAGAGTTAAGACCGTGAATGGGTCAAATTGTGGTCAGTGTCATTACTATGCTTTGAACCATACCGTTTTTGCCTTCCAGAAGATACTGTTTTGTTTTTCCTTTTTTTGGTGGGAGGAAGGGAGGGTGGTGGTCTCACTAGATATCCCAAGTTTACCCTGAACGCACAGTCCTCCTGCCTCAGCTTCCAGAGTGCTGGAATTACAGGCATGCACCATGTACTTGCTGAAGATAGTTTTGGGTTTCTATTTTTAATTTTAAAATATCATGCTTATTTATTTATTTATTTATTATGTGTATGGTGTGTGTGTATGTATATGCACATGTTACAGATTACATGTGTGGTAATCAGAGAACAACACGTGAGAGTTAGTTCTCTGCATCTACCATTTGGGGCCTGAGATTGAACTCATGTTCTCAGGGTTGGCTGCAAGTATTCTTACCTGACAAGCCATTTCCCTGGTTCTTGGACACATTTCCCTCTTCCCCAATTAAAGAGAATATCTATAGGCTAGGGGTGTAGCTCCGTGGCAAAGTCCTTGCCTGATGCATGTAAGATATGATGTTTAAATTTTACCTCTTCATCTCTAAAGAGCAGCCTAGGAAACTTGGAGCTGGGCTGTGAAATGGCAGGTTCCCTGTTTTGAAAACTGTTCTCCTGGACCCAGAACTGAAAGACCTTAAAATGACCTAGAGAAGTAAAGGCGGAACCAAGTGTCCCTGAGCAATGAGAATATAGCCTCTCTAACTCATATTGGAAATGAGGGGTGCTGCCAGGAGTTTCTAGATGAATCATAATAATTCAGAGACCAGACATCTCTCAATTAAAAAGCACCCACAGTGCACCTAGAACTCTACCTCTACCCTGTATAGGTGCAGGTGTCCCTAGATCCTTGGTTAGCTGTCAAAATCCTTCCTGATTAGTTTGTAGGGTGGTAGATTAGAGCATGCTTCACATCTCCTTGTTTGGTCAACTCATAATAGCATTTTTATTTTGTAAAAACCAGTGTGCATTGGGCAGTGAGCCACACTAGGTGTTGTGTTCCTTCGAGAAAAGGCAACAAAGTGTCTGGTTTGTCCCAGCATATTTCTGTCTATGATATTTAGCCATTAAGGAGGTAAAACACAAGATGAAGACTTTTTTCCACAAAGAGGAGGAATAATGAGTCAAAGACCTCTATCTCTCTAGCCTGGCCATGTAAGTGGCTAGAATGGTCATCTATCCCAGATAGCCCAAGACAATGGCTTGCATCAGCTATAACTATAGCTGTTAGCTATAACTATAGTTGTTAGCCTTATCTGTTTCCTTTTTTATACCCTCTTGACTTGGTTTGGACTTAAGTTATTATTCATTGCCAACTTTGCAGGTTATAAAAATCATCAAATATGATTTTTCCTGTAGACTGTGAGGCCCTTAGGTAGTTGCCCCAGCTCACCACTTTAGTCCAGTTTCCAACATTTGCCCATGTCTTGCGTTCCAAATCCATCGAATTACTAGAGACCAAGGAATACAACATCCTGTCTTATTTTCCTGTGGCTTTCAGTAGGGTTCTCCTTTTGGGAGGGAGTACTCTTTTAGTTTTTAATTTTTGAGGCTGGTCTTTGACCCTTTCCCTTTCTGCCTCTGAAATAACTGAGACTAGAGGTCCAGCACATGGAAGGTATCTCCCAAAGTCATCCCAGTCAATCCCTCTTTCACCTGCACACCAGCCATTAGTGAGGCTTCAGTAGAAAGCACTGTTCCTTTTTTAAACCTTATCCTGCTCTAGTAGATTTTTTAAGCCTTTTTTTCATTTCACATACAAATCTTAGTTTCCACTCCCTCCCCTCCTCCCACTCCCCCCCCCCACTCCTCAGAGAGGGTAAGGAAAAGCTCCATTCTAGAGGCGCCATTGAATGAGGATGGTTTCTACCATTGAGCACAGATGAAACACCCAAAACAAATTTGGGCAAAGGAGAGAGGGAGGGAGGAAGGAAAGAAACAAGAAAGAACTGAGAGAGTTGCTGCCACGGGGTCAGAAGCCACTGAAGGGAAAAATGGAAAGTGACTTGTGTATGAGACTGAGATTTGTCTTTAGTTCTATGTCCATATTTATTTTCCTCTTGTCTTTCTTCATTGCTTGAAATAAGGCCTCAAGGAATGACTAAAATGTCTCATGCACTTTTGGAGACAGGATAGGTGATCTTTTTTTTTTTTAAATTGATTTTATTGAGCTCTACATTTTTCTTTGTTCACCTCCCTTCCTCTCCCCTCTCCTTCAGCCCTCTCCCATAGTCCCCATGCTCCCAATTTACTCAGGAGATCTTGTCTTTTTCTACTCCCCATGTAGATTAGATCCATGTAGAGACAGGATAGGTGAACAAGAGCAATGAGATTGTTTATTTTGTAGTGCTATAGGGAGGGGCTTTGGTCAGAAAGGAGAGGGGGCAGTTTTAAGAAAAGAACAGAGAAATTTAAGAAAGAAAAGAGAATTGGTTCCCTGGAACTGATGGATAAAATTTAAAAAATATATTATAAGGGGCCGGTCTGGGTTAGCAAAATGTCCCAGGAGTGTCTATGCATGCTATCATGCTGGTGAATTTCAAGGTCACAGCTACATTTATTTTAATACTATTTATATAAGGACAGAAATCTGTAAGAAAAGAGATTTTATTCCATTAAAAGATGGATGTACATCTAAAGAGGCTTGAAGGTGTTGGTGTGCCAGGCTGGATATGCTTCCTCACAGGCACCCATAGTGTATTGTCTAAAGATCCTCTGCATTCAAGTTACCTGGTTTTCTTATTAAAATGCAGAATCTCGGGCTCCCATTGTGTGACAGCCTCCAGCGGCAGGCTTCCTGGTCCTGGCTTACTACCCTTCTGCCTTTCTCAAAAATGAGCTCTCTCAGAAGAGTACTTTCATAGGACATATGGCTTGTCTGCCCCAGAGCCATGTCTTGCTTCTGACCATGTTTTTTTTTTTTTTTTTTTTTTTTTTTCTGTCAGGCAAGGGTTGCAAGGTTCCATATTACTGATAAGGATGGCTGAGAGACTCTAGAAAATTCTTCTCCAGTGTGTTTTTGCAGCAGAGGGTAGAATGGGATTGCAATTGGTCTAACACTGTCCCTTTGAAGTTTCAGAAGCCCGGAGATAGACACTGGCAGCTTTGGGGGGGGGGAGGCTGTGTTGTGGACTTTCATAACAAGCCCTGCTCAGCTTCTGAGAACGGGGAGTAGGTTAATTTAGTGGGTTTTTCATTTAGTGGCCGGCAGAGGAAATGCAGATCGGGACCGAATGGAAGACAGGCTCCAAGGGAACAGAAAATGCTGACATTCTTAGTGCCACCACTGAGAATATTTACAACACAATGCCAACCCCAGTCTTCTCCAGCTCTCTGGTTCTCCCTCAGTGTCGTGTGCATATTAATTTGAAGTGGTTAGGGTGTTTGGAACTATTTCTACTTTAAACTGGCGTTTTCATCATTCTGAATAATTTCTATACCACTGGATACCTGACTATTGTATTTCAAAGATTTCAAGAAAATTGAAGTAAAATTGCTTTTACTTCTAACAAATATGTGTTTCTGTAGAGTCCTTACTAGTTAGGTTGATAATTTCTATATTGCATAAGTCACCTTTGCCATTTTGGTTTTAGACAAGTGTTTCTCAATTTGCACAGTCTTGGGACTATCTTTTTGGATGAGGGTACTGTCTGGTTTTGAAAATTACTTCTGATAAGTTCAAATCGTATATAGTAAGGGAAGTTTGCCTTCCATTTGGGAATTGCAGGGCCTGAATTTTTCCTTAGATGACTCAGATCAATCACCACTCAGTCAATTTTCCCTTTAATTTGTTTTTGTGTGGTCTTCTAGATACCATGGAAAAGCAAGGTATGTGTAGACAGCCATGGAGAGAGTTTGAATAGTTCTTTGAACATGAATGACAGGGAAGCAAGTCTAGTGAACATGATTTTTGAGGACAAAGTATATGCAAGGAGGTGTTTTTTTTTCTACAATAAGCTTGAGAAGTGTCACCTAGCTTGAAGCAGAGTCAGACAGTAGGATGTGCTCTGACTTCCACCACTGCTTGGAGGGACGTTAAACTACCCATTTCTAGGAAGAGGTTAAAAGTACATTCAGTTTGACCAGTAGAGGGCACTGTATCTCTGTCCTTATGTATGCATTTATCTGTATGTTATATACTATTACATATGTACTATAACAACGTATATTATAACGTAGCAAGCACATTGGGTATATTTAAAATTCTTATGAAAATTTCCTTTCTCGCCTTTGCTTAGGAAGGGAAATTGCTTCTGAGTGAAAAACATGGTTTGCTGCGGAGATATTCATGATGGTGTATTTGCATGTGAACTAACTAGAGAAATATTTACCAGCAAACATGGGAAATGAGAAAAGTAGAGAATTATTTTTAAAAGCAACAGTCTTGATTCAATATTGTAGATTTTAAGGGTGGAGATTACTGCATCACCTTCTAGGAGGGTAGAAATTTCTGTAAACGACTTTCATAGCTCAAACACCAGGGTAAGAACCTTGCTTTTCGGTTGCTTCCTGTTGTGCTTGTCCCCAGAGCCTGGATCTGGAGATGCCTGGAAAGAAGAGCCTGTGGTTCACAGCTGCAAGTCCCTGGCTCCCTGAAGCTGCTCTGGCTTCCCAAGGCGCCTGTCCCCGCTCACGGAGGTCCCACTGAAATTTCTCCACATACTCAAGTTCAAATGGCCCCATCAAAACCACTATGGAACTGAACTGAGACGGGAAGGATGCGTTTGTCCTTGCGCATGCTCTTTGCTCAGTGATGGTTGCCCACTGCTTTTCTTACCCAATCGCGCATCCAGTGTGCTGAGCAAGGGGAAGCGAAACACGGCAAAGCAGATCATTAAAGTGGAGAGAAATGGTTTTTAAGCCCAATGCAGACAGATGAGGTTTTCCAAGGCAGGGCCAACTTAGCTGCAGTGGCTTGGAAGAAACCAGTTTCTCTCCGCTGGTGAACATCAGGCTTCTGCAGGTTGAGATACAATCTTGGAAACCCTCTGAATTCCAGCTCAGCTGGAAAGAAACGCTGGAGACTCACTCTGCCTTTATTAAGGAGGGGCTTGCTTTGTAACTTTTCTGCTGCTGTGCCACCTTCTCGAGGATAAAGGAGATAAAATTTCTCTACCGTCCTAGACTCAGCGATTGGACTGCAGCAGGGAAACGTCAGAGGAAAGAGATGTGACTGACCCGTGTGAGAGTTCACAATGTCTGAAAGAGAATTTTCACATCTCCGAAACTTTTGCTCATGCCTCCCGCCTATTTCTTCTTCCTCAACCAAGAAGGAAAGGCCCACTCCACTAGTAATACACCTGTAAATATGCCCGCAACTGCTAATGTCATTAACAATCATTTAAATACAGAGATGGGGGTTAGAGAGAAGACTCAGCAAATATGGGCACTCATAACTCTCACAGAGGACCGAGGTTTGGTTCCCAGCACTCACGTGGCAGCTGACAACCTTCTGTAACACCAGCTCCTGAGGTCCCGTTGTGCTCTTTTGGCCTCCTTGGTCATCAGGCATGTTCTTCATACACAGCCATATATGCAGGCAAAATACTCATGTACATAATAAATAAATAAAATTAAAAATATCAGAGAGACTGGGCACGTGGCTAGTTACTAGCGAATGAATTCTGGTAACCCAGAACTGAAGGAGTCCCCTAACTCTACATCTTCTAGGGCTGTACTTGTTGCCTTGAATGTCCTTTCCCCTACTCTAAGCCAAGGCAATTTCTTCACATTTCACTTATGAAAGATTAAACACAAACAAACACTCCGACTATTCAGGCTTGCCTGGTAACTCACACCTGTAATACCAGTACTTGGGAGGCTGGAGCAGGAGAAACCTGGCTACTTGGAGTCTAGCCTGGGCGACATAGTGAGTTCTAGGCAGCCTGAGATACAGTGTAAGACCTTGCCTCACAAACAAACTAAAACAAATAAAAAAAAAAAAGCAACAAGAGCAACAGCAACAGCAACAAAAGACAGACCATATGGTGAAAGTACATCCCACCTGTACCAGACAGAACATCCGTGGTTTGGCCTTTCTGAAAATCAATCAGTATGCCTCAGGAATTACTCTTCAATGCATTTCTCATAATAAGAAAGTGAGTAAAGACGTAGGCTCTGCTCCTATTGGAAAGCTGTTTGGCAGTGGGTCTTGGCTGGGTTAGATGCAGAGTAGAAAATGAAGGGAACTGAGGCTGAGCTGCACAAGCAAGCCGTTTCCTGGCACCTGTTACCTCTGATTAAACAAAACGAGGCGATTGCTGGAGAATCAGTTGTTTACCATCCAGGAGGCGGTGGGACCTGGGAGAACGGAGCTGATTAATGAGGCAGGTTAAAATCTCATGCAATGGCCAGCTTTATTTAGAGCATCAGACAGTTTAGACTCTGAGGGTTAAGAAGAGTCACATGAGCACAGTGTCCAATCACAAGGGCAAGCCGCACATGGGGGACAAGCCACACGTGGCAAAACTATGAGGGGCATAGAAACTAGTGACAATGGCCACTTGTGACGAGTAATCTGAAGCAAGCTCACTCCTATCTGCTACACCAGGGAGGGGCACGAAAGCACAGTGCTAGAACAATTCCATGTTTTGAAGAAACTTGAGGTCCCAAGACCCTTGTCTTGGCTTCTTGGCATTTTCTCACAGGCACTGTGAAGTTTCTTCACTTGACTCCCCTTCTTGGACTGCATTCCAACAGTGAGAATAGAATTGAAAAAATTATGAAAAATTCCAAACATTTCTTCTTTTGAGAACCCTGTTTAGTTCCATGGCACCATGTTTTAATTGGGTTGCTTATTTTCTTAGTGCTTAGGGTTTTTTTTTTTTTGCCTTTTTTAAAAAAAATTTGAGTTCATTGTATATTTGAAACACCAATCCTTTGTCAGATGAATAGCTGATCAAGATTTTGTTTTACTCTCTTGGCTTTCTAGCCACTCACCCCATAGTTTCCTCCACTGTCAAGAAGCTTGTTAGCTTCGTGAGAGCACATTTGTTGATCATTGGTCTTTTTCCCTGTGCTGTTGGAGTCTCATTCAGAAACTCCTTACTTGCGCCTGCAGGCTGAAGTGCTCCCTGATTTTTTTCCTAGCAGTCTCAGGGCATCTGGTCTTATGTTGAGGTCCTTGATCCTCTTGGAGCTAATTTATGCAGGTTGAGAGATAAGGATCTACATATTACTCTGTATGTTGAAACACAGGTTTTGAGCATCATTTGTGGAAGATGCAGTCTTTTCTCCAGTGTAGACTTTTGTTATCTAAAAGTGCTCAATGTGTTTAGCCATCAGGGAAATGAAAATTGAAATGGTCAGAATGGCTATCACAAGGAATACAAAATGCAACAAATGAGGCTGTGGATGTGGGGGAAGGGAAGTTCTTAGACAGTATTGATGGGAGTGTAAACTTGGCAGTCATTTGGAAATCAGGCTGGAGGCTCTTCAAAAAGCCTAGAACTAGAACTGCGATATTATGCAGCTATCCCACTCCTGGGGATATGGTCAAAGGACTTTCTATACTGCTATGGAGACACTGGAGTATCATGTTCATTGCTGCTTTCTTCACAATAGCTAGGAAATAGAATCAACTTGAATGTCCATTACCAAATTAGCAGATAAGAATAATGGTGCATATACAAATGGATTATTACTCATCTGCAAAGAAAAATAAAATCATGAAATTTGCAGCTGAATGGATGGAACTGGAAAAGAGATTTTTTTTCTGCTCTGTGAGTTCAAGTCCAGCCTAGTCTACAAAGTGAGTTCTAGGACATCCAGAGTTGTTATGTAGAGAAACCTTGTCTTGGAAAAAACAAATGTATACGATATGTTTGAATGAGTTAACTCTTGCCCAGAATGATAAATGTCATATCTTCTTTCTCATATTTGGATTCTAGTTTTAAATTTTGTTTAGTCTATTTAACCTGAGGCACAAGTGGAAGTCAGGAAACTGAAAAGGGAGTAGAGTATAGACAAAACTAAAAGTAGCGAAGGGGAATACTGGGGAAAGGTGTGGGGTATGTGGGAAATCAAGAGGTAAAAAGGGAGGGCTAACCCAAAGGGAGAGTTTAGGAAAAGTCATATGGAAATACACTCTCTCAGAACAAACTTCACAACACAGACTGAGGGAAAGACAGAAGAGAGGGGGTTTACTAAAGATTAAGCAGGGGTGTGGGTGGGAGGATGGAGGGATGAGTAGGAGTGGGTGAGCTAACCAAAACTAAAGATGTATGAGGATCTTACAGAGACCCACTAGTAAGCAAGATAATTTCAAAATTCAGCTTAAAGAGTCTGAACAGACTTAACTCTGCATTAGTGCACAATGTCTCTCCTACAAGACACTGTATGATAATCACAGCACAAGGAGTAGGGTACCTCCCCATTTGTTATTGGTTAGGGAGGCTCCAGAGATCTCTGAAACAACACAGTCTATTGACATAGCCTTTGGTTACCCACCATAACTACACAGTAAGACAACATTGAAGAAGATATCATACCTTTTGGCTACAGGATATAGAGAAACCAGTTTTAAACAGAACAAGACTAGCTTTGATAGTATCAGAAAGTGTTAGGCAGACTTCAAGGGGAGAAAAGTCAAAAACTGGACACTGCATGGCATAATACTGACCTGCCGGGCAAGATGTGTCTACTGGTGCAACAGTGGCTTCAGAGTTACAGGGGTATCCAGCTTCTCTCTGATTGTAATTGCGGCTTGCTCCAAGGAGGGAATTTCAAGCCTGTTACTGTAATTCTAGTAAAATATGCATGGCTGGGAAGCTCATAGACCCTAGAGTAGAATCTGTTATTGTTCTTTTGCGAGTATCCTATTGTCAAAATGGCTTCTAAATATTCACATTTATACCATAGACCTGGATGCTCTCAACCTTGCTCAGGGAAGCTTCTTTTCATAATGGGCAGCAACTGATGGAGAGCTGAAGACCTGGTCAAATATTGAGAAGAATCTGCATGCCCAGCTCTCACCAGGATCGCTATATTAACACAGGTCCACCAAGGCTCAGGGGATGTCATGGGAAGGACTCAGGAAGACTAGAAGAGCTGCAGGATGGGGATGAGTGCCGTGAAATGCTGTCTTCTGGACATTGCCATGGTGACAGCAATCATGAAGTCACAGCAGCTGCGGTTACCTGCATAGACCTATACAAGATCAAGCCAGCCAGAATCCTGACACAGATGGGGCACATGATCTCCAGGCTTCATCCCACACTTGAGGAGTCTTGTGAAATATTATTTTAACCGTGTAAAGGTGTGTTACATTTGTTTCTGTTGCTTTTGTTAATGATGCAAAGATGTGTTACATTTGTTTGATTGAATAAAATGAACCTGGGGTCAGGAAGCTGAGTCAGCAACTAGCTGCCAGGAAGTGGTAGGGAGGAACTAAGTGCAGCGAATGTTTTTTAGTTGGGGCTGAGCAGAAAGATGGCCTTTTTTTTTTTTTTTTTTTTTCAGGAGAGGCGAGCAAGGAGAGAAGGTTAGCTATTTGCTATACAGCTTCTCTGAGCTAGCAGGATTTCACCTCAGCCGTTGAGTCCTGAGTTCTATTGTTTACACAATCTGTATGAGGTATTTTATATCATCTACTCTCTAATTATATCCCATTTGACATTTTGAATGTTACCCCAGTTTAACTTTTTGTTTTATATATGAGTTTTTCTCACAGATATTTTGATTTCTTTTGGTGCAGATCTGTTGGTGATAAGCAATCCCTCTAAAATATTATTTGAAAGTTATCTTCATACCATTCTTATTCTTGAACAGCTTCGCTGGGCATCTAAACTCTAAGATTGCACATTGACTCTTGTGTTGGTCACTAAAGATGGTGTCTGTGTTCTGTCACCCTTTAGTTTGACCTTTCCTTAGAGTACCTGTCTTATCTCTGTGGCTACTTCTAGCGTCATCTCTTTGCCTTTGCCATTCTGTAGTTTCTGAACTGTGTGCTAAGTAGTCATTTCCTTTAAATTTTACTTTGTTTATGGTTATTTAAAGATGTGAGACTTGAGAATTAACTGTCTTTCAATACCTCTGGAAAGTAACAGTTACAGACTCTATGAATATTTTTGATTTTCTAAGTAGCATCAATCAGCTATGTATTTAAAAGTTCTGTGGAATGTAAGACAGCCCGTGTCTTGTGCTTCACGTTGTTTTTCAGCTTGAAGTAGGTCTACATGTTCTGGCACACAATGAGCCCAAGGTTTATAGACAGATGGGAACAAACAAAGGAGAAGGTAACTATTGGCTTTTCAACATACCTTCTTATTCACAAATTTTATTTTATTTAAAATAGTCTTAGCAGAAGTGGTAATAGCACTATTATGTGTAAAAAAGAGACAATAAAAATTTGCCCTGCTGAATGTCTTTAGCTCTAAATTTCAAAGAGCATATATTATCAGACTGGGTATTTATTATAGGTATGAAAGTTAATTTTTTTTTTAAATTTCAGGACAGGAATTTTAATTTCATGAAGAGCTTTTGAAGTAAAAGTAATCTAATCTTTTAGGGTCTTTGAGGAGTAAATTATTTTATATTTCATAACATTTCTCTTCTAATACTCTGGCAATGCATTTTACAGAAAGCACTTTAATTCTATGCAGCTTCAGTCTGTAGTTGTTTTTTGATGATAGACATTTTAAGGTCATTAAGTACATGAAGCACCAATTCTGTATCTACCTATCCAGGGTAAATGATATGTGTTAGACCTGTGACTTCTGAAAACAATGCAGTCTCTGGGTCATTTCCATAGCACTGAAGCAAGTCATTTCATAATGTGTAAGAAGTCTTATAAGGCAATTTGATTTGGAAATGAGAAGTAATAAAAACAGAATTTATAATCTTGATTAATCATCCCTGAATAGGTTAAACAGAATATTTTCACTAGGCATCTAGAACATGAAAATAAGGGACTAAAAAAAGACTACAAGGTTTCTATGGTTATTGAGAAGTCACAGAAAGTTTTTCTCATGAATATCAATTTGGAAAAATTATTTTTCAATAAAAGTTATATTTTAGCTATCTCCCTCACTGTGCAGTGTGACACAATAGTAACCAGAAAAGATTGGAAATTTTGAAAGGTGAAATTTGATGTGGGTGTGTGTGCGTGCATGCATGTGTGTGTATGTGTGTGTGTGCGCATGTGCGTGTGTGCATGTGTGTGCTGGGGGTTGAGCAACAAGCACTCCCCCTACCCCTGAACTACAAAACCCTGTCCCAAAGCAAGTTTATATCTGAGTACTCTTCAGCCTTCAAGAGTCAGGTCATAGAAGAGTTAGAAACCCCTAATAAAACTGAAAAAATAGGGTTTTGAAAGAACAACCCTGGGCCCCTTTGCCTTTGCTGGAGAGGAGCCCAAGGTGGGTCCATGCTATCATTGCTTCATGTCTGAGCTACGTTCAGACACTCTGTAAGTAATGTATGTGCACTAATAGCAATGATATTATAGCGTATATAAGAAGACAATGAAGCAGTCCTCATTCAAAGTTCATTCTTTTTTCAACTGTTTATTTTTAATCTGCATACAAAGTAACAGGTTTCCTTTTAGCATTTTCATACTTGTTTCTGGTTAAAGGCTGCTCTCCTCTGCCTCTCTGTTCTCATCTGTGCTCTTCCACACTCAGTGGTCCATCTTCCACCTTCAAGCCACATGTTCTATTACCCTCCCCAGTAGCTTCTTGATTATCTTGCTGTGTAAGCCATTTGGTTTACCCACTCTTTCCTTTTTTGGACTCTGAAACTGTTCATTTGGGTTTGGGGTTCTGGTCCTTAAACGTCAGAGGGGTTTATTGGTAAAACATGGAAGCTCAGAGCCTTTTGGAGTGAAACTTCTGCTTCTCATATTTCTACAGTTATTATTCTATGCCAGCTTTAATCTCTTCATGAGCAATTTTGGTACCTTTATTTTTGCAGAGTGGCCTTTTTGTTCTAAGTTTAGTTTTAAAAATATGATATTATACATCATTATAATTTTCAATCTCTTCTGTATCTATGTTTGGCATTTACTTATTTTTAATTTTATATGTTTCCATATTTATAATAGTGTGAAACCATTTGAATTTAAATATAAGCAAGATGTAAAACATAAATCTGAGAAGTCAGAAACCCAAACATTAACAGCAGGGGTTCCTGGGTTGTTAAATTATACATGGTTCCATCACTGTTAGTATTTTCAATGTATTCTGAATGCATGAATTTTACTTGGGGAAACACAGTTTTTTATTTTTTAAAACCATAAACAATGTGTTGTGGCCATAAGAATTTGTGTCCCAATGGTACTTTAACTGTATATTCTTTTTGTCTCCTGTTATAGTGTGCTGTCATGGAGAAGTGATGCTATCAAGCATTGCGGTGGAAGCTGATCTTCAGACAAATTCGTAGGTACTAAGTAGGTAGTAGAAGTGAAATGCATATTTGTATACTCCTTTTCTAGAAGTTTGGCTTCCAGGTATTTTTTCTGATGAAACAATACAATGTGTATACAAAAAAGTAATTATAATAAAGTACATTTTATGTACTTTATATTTATATATTTACATATTATATTGTTGTGTGTCAGCACAATAAATAACCAAGCCAGCTCAAGAAGAACGGGTATTTTTAATGACTGAAAAGAGGGGAGACTCACGCTACAGTGGGTGGGAGTTCCGAAGTCCTCTCCTATCCGTCCCACAAGCACCGCATGGAGAGAGAGAGCATACCTGTGTTCTCTCCGTTTATCTAACTGGGGGTTCAGGTAGCCACACCCCAACTGGATGTGATAGGCTGATAATTTCCCCCATCATCTCCCCCTTTTGTCTAAATAAGATTGATCCAAACCCAACATAGCTATATATAATAGGAATAGATACCAAATATAAAATTACAAACAATAAACAATATTAAGTAAGGAATGCATAACAAAAGTTTTATTAAACATTCTATTTTAAGGAGTCTAACTATTGTATTGAAATTAAGTTTGGCTAAATTGTGAGGAAGGTAACTATAATTATTTAATCTTTAACTCCATCAAAGATCTGAGAAGGGAAACAATATTACTTGAGTGGACAGGAAGTGTAATTGAGAAACTTCCAAAATGTTCAACAAATGACAGAGACAACTGACTACCTGGGCAATCACCCAAAGTCTCATTTGTAATGTTGAAATGACCAACTTTGGCTAAGGCCTAAAGTAACTGACATACCATTTTTAAAGGTAAGAAACTTTTTAAAACTATCTTACCCTGTCTTGGCAGGATATGACAGTTTTGTTTTATCCATTTACAGATACTCAGTATTTCTGTCAGTGGTTGAGGTATGGGTAATTCTTTGCCCAAAGGCCAGTTCTGCCAAGAAGAAAGGCTCCAGGTGGAGTGTCTCTGGTGCTCAACATTCTCTCAGGAATAGATTGGTGTTGCCAGGAGTGATTGTGTCTCATTGTCACGAAACTACAAAACTCTAAATTAGATTAAAGGCCATTTTCTACAGCTCCTTAAAGAGGTTGAAGATTATCTATCTATACTGAATATAATCTCTATGTATCTAAAGAACCTGATTAGTCTAATTATAAATATAACAAACATAGATGACTATTGATATATAATTCTCAATACCTATCTAACTTAAAGACTAAGACAATAAACAACTGTGCAATAAATGAGGACAATGACTTTCAAATATAAACAATGTATAAGTATCTTAATTGGAGGTAGTAATGTACATTGCAGTATGGTAAATATATATATATATATATCTCAATATATAAACAATGTTTTATACAGAGGTAGAAGCATACATGCATACATATATGTTCTAACGGTATCGTGACTTCCAAATTTGGGTCTAAGGATATGATGCTTTGGAAGGGAGGTTCTTTTTTTGTTTTCACAGAGGATGGGACCCTGTGGATTCCTACTACACCAATTAACTATGCCTATATTCCCAAATATTGTTTATAAATATTCTTTAAATTTAAATTTAAAGGGGGAGACGATATAGATATGGATAATTTACATTGGTATAAATTTTGCTTTATCGATATAAATTTAAGGTCAATTTTGTTATATATATGTATTTCTGATCTTGATTAAGATATTGTGATTGTGTAGTTCATTTAAAAATGTAATGTATAATTAAAAATATAGGTTGTTAATAGATAATCATTGATATAGTCAAGCTTGTAGTCATGTTAGTTAGATTTGTTAGATATATAGAGGTATATTTCAGTTAGATAAACATTCTTCATATCTTTCAAAGACGACAAAATATGACATTTAATGTTTTAATAACTTAGGGATTTTCATGACAATGAGACATATCTGCTCCTGGCAGCACCAACTACTTCTCAAGAGAAAGATGGACATCAAAGAGGCTCCTTATGGAGTTTGATAGCCATTTGGGCAAGAAACTGCTCTTGCCTGGACTGCTTAAATGGATACAAAGAACCCTCAGAGAGAGGACTACTGAACTTGCCTAAAGGTGAAATGATCCTTCAGGATTCCTGATTCATGAAAAAGTCTACGAGACATTCTACAGGATGCAAAAGAAAGCAACTAAACTGTCTTTAAATTTTCCTGCTTCATGGAAATGTCTACTGGATACTATGGGCCTATAGGCTAAAGATGGATGCCCCAATGGTACAGAGGAACTTTGGGTGACTGTACAGGTAGCGAGATGTCTCTGTTATTTCTTGAGTTTAGTTTAGTTTATTATTTGTTTACTTAGGTAATATTATATCCTTCTGGAGTCTTTAATGGAGTTAAAAATTGGATAGTTATAGTTATAGTTTTCCTTAGTTATTATAAAAGATAAAGTAGATATAAATATTGTAACTGTAATTCTTGCTTGATAACTGTTTTGTTATATGTAATTTTACTATGTTAAAATAAAAACCTTTCTTTTTTGTTTAAACAAAAAAAAGGAAAATGATGTAGGAGGGTCTTCTGTATTTGTGTGTTGCTTTCATTGGTTAAATAAAGAGACTGCCTTAACCTTTTGATAGGGCAGCCCTTAGATGGGTGGATTAGACAAAACGGAATTCTGGGATAGAGAAGAAGAGTCAGAGAGAGTCGCCTGCCATGAAGCTGCCAGGTCAGATACACTAAATCTTTCCTGGTAAGCCACGACTCATGATGACACACAGATTATTAGAAATGGGTTAAACAAATATGTGAGAGTTAGCCAATAAGAGACTAGAGCTAATGGGCCAGGCAGTATTTCAATAAATACAGTTTCTATGTAATTATTTCAGACATAAGCTAGCCAGGCAATAGACAACAGGAGCCAGGCGGCCACTGGGACCAAAAGCAGGCCCGTGCCTCTTACTACATTATATAGTCACCATTTATTTATTTATGTATTTATTTATTTATTGGTTTTTCAAGTCAGAGTTTCTCTGTTTATCTCTGACTGTCCTGGAACACACTCTGTAAACCAGGCTGACCTCAAGCTCACAGATCTGCCTGCCTCTTCCTCCCTGAGTGCTGGGATTAAAGGTGTGCACCACCACCACCCGGCTTACTATATGTATTTTTATGTTCATTATGTATAGCACTTTATGAGCTATATATTTAATGTTCAGGGCTACTGTTTTATTGGTACTCATGCTAGTTTTCTCATTCCTGTGTCAAAATACCTGTCAAAAGCATCCCAGTGGGGAGCCATGGCAGCAGGAGTGGGGGGCAGCTAGTCATAAGATGCCTGCTGCTAGAAAGGGTTGAGAGAGAAGTGCCAATGCTCACCTTGCTTTCTCCTTTTGTATTCAGTCCTGGACTGCATGCAGCCTATGATAAGATGCAGCCCATGTTCGGGGCAAGTCTTCCATGTTCAGTCATACTCTTCTGGAAACACAGTTATAGACAAACCCAGAACTAACAATCAGGGTTAACTCACACAAAACCTGAGATTTATTTCAGTCAGATTTGAAAGACATGCATTTGTAAGAGTACAAATGCCACCCAGGGTAACTATGTGCAGCCTGCATTGAATATAGCAGGGCATATTCAATATAATAATATAAGAAATATAATATCGGGTGACTTTGTCATTGAATGCCCATCACGCAGTGCACTTACACAAGCCTACATGGTCTGGGTCAACCACTTGACATGCCCTCTCATGCAGTGAAGGGGCATGATGGGGCTGGAAAAATGCTTCAGTGATTAAGAGCATGTAGTGCTCATGCGGAGGACCCCAGCTCAGTTCCCAGTACCCATGCTCAGCTGCTTACAACTGCCTGTGGCTCCAGGGAGCTCGAGGGACTCTGTGCCTCTGACTCCCATAAACACCTGAACTCATGTGCACACACCCACAATGAAAAGTACTAAAATCTTTTTTTCTTGGTTGGATTTTTGTTTTTAATATTTTTATTTAATTTTTATGCAATATATTTTTATTGTATTTTTCCGCCCCCACTCCTCCTAGATCCTTTTACCTCCCCATCCACCCAACTTCCTCTTTCTCTCTCTCTTGTTCCTTCACTCTCTGTCTCTTGTTCTATCTAAAGAAAAAGCAGCCAAAAAGGCAAAATGAAAATATGAAAATCAAAACAAACCTACAACAACACCAAAAAAAAAAAACCCACTAGTCAGACAAAAGTACACAAAACAAAACAAAAACCACACAAAAGCAGGGAAAATAGATTGTGTTCTGGCCAACTACTTCTGGGCATGCGGTCTACCCTGGAGTCTAGTCAGTATACTCAATGACCCACTACTGCAGAGAACTAAATTTCAGTCTTTTAACAGGTATTGATTACACATAACTTCTTGGTTATGGATGGGGTTTGTGTCCACTTCTCCTTCTCACGAAAAGAGAGATGATAAAAAGGGTATCCAAGAACTGCTACCCATATGATACATTATTTAATTTTATAGTATTTTTTTCTGTAAAATGGTATCCATGACATCACTAGGTGATAGGAATTTTAATCTTAAGTGACTACCACAAGAATGTGCTCTTATGTAGATGCGAATATCGTCATACTGTAGATAAATGTATTTGCTAAGGAATTTCAGAAACATATAGTACTACTGACTATATTTTACACATTGAGGAAAATGTCCATGCTTAACGCCTCCTGCTGCAAAGTGTCATGGTTTCTCATTCTGTTTGTTTCATTACTGAAACATGCTTATTAATGTTTCAATTAATCCTAATCTGGTATTAGAAGCATTATTTTAGTTAAAAGTGTTTTTAAAGTCATTTTATGTTTCTCTTGGAAACTTTGTTTAAGAAGTTTGTCTCAAATGATTACTAAAAACAGCCCCAAATTTGGAACAATCCATGTATCATATATCTGCTGCATTTCCACAAAAGTTTGTGTGGTTTTTATTGAAAGGTAAAGAGATCATTATAGATCTATGACTGAAATAGTGTTAGTATGGCCTTTCCCTGGGATGATCTTACTTTTCCCATGGTAACATTTTTGGAGATGATTACACCTCAGAAGACAGGAGATGAAGTGTGCCTGTCTTTCCAGCATTATGAGCCAAAGCAACTTGGAGCTCTTCTGCTTCAAGCACCCAAAGTTGGTAAAATAATAATAATGAAATGATAATAAATGATCCTAACTTACTGGAGAGTTGTCTCAGCAGTTCTGGGCACTTGCTGCTCTTGCACAGGATGTGTGCTTAGTTTGCAGACTCTAATGGCTCACAACCACCCACAGCAGCAGTTCTGACAGAGCCAGTGCTCCCTCGCAGGTACTAGGTACTCATGTGGTGGACATGCACACATTCAGGCAAAACAAACATGGATGATGACTCCAGGGTAACTCTGTCTTCTAGACACAGCAGGACTGATGGACATATGAACTCACAGAGCTTGCTGCAGCACACATAAGACCCACATAAGTTCAAGCCAGATAGGATCCCAGCACGGAGAGGAGGAAGGGGACACAGGGTCCCACCCCTACACAAGAAACTATTTACAACCGATAGCTGTTGCCAGAGAAAAATCATTTTTTTTTCTAATGTAGAGTCAACCACACTCCAAGACAGTCCTCATGCCCAAGAATAGTTGGCCAACATAAAACAAAGTCTATGGTTTTTACTTTTGTTTGTGTGGGGAGCTTTGCTTTGTTATTTTTGGTTTTTTTTTTTTACTACTTTTATTTTTGTGATTTTTTTTTGAGAAAGAAAACATAAAGCCTAAAGTTGGCTTAGGTAGGGAGGTGGGAAGGATCTGGGAAGAGTAGGGGAAGGGGAACCATAATCAGAATATATTGTATGAAAAAATCTATTTATAATAAAAATATTGCTTAGGGTATAACAAAAAGAGATGAGAAATTGGAATTTATAAAAACAAAATCAATAGTATGGAGAATAAAATAAGAAATTATCATGTATCTGGGATACATACTAGAAGAGAAGGATAAACAGAAAAAGGCCTTCACTATAATATGGTGAAAGATATTTTTATTGGAATTTAAGAAAATAAGCTTCATGTTGAAGGTGAAATATAAATAAACCCATCTATAGCATATCATAGTAAAATTGTTTACTTGTGCTAAAACCAAAGAAAAAACTCTAGAGTGTGAGAGAAAATTACCTACAAAAGAACAATAGCAGAGCTTCAAAAGATATTTCATCATAACAATAGGAGCTGGAAGCCAATGAATTACATGCTGAACAGGTCAAAAGGAACTAAGGATTGATGCTGAGGTCTACCTATGAAGAAGTAAACACTAAAATGTATGGACAAAATAAAGTTATTTTCAGACTAAAACAAAGAGAGTTATAATTATGAGTCTTCACAAAATGAAATAAATTTTGGAGAAAAGAAACTGAACAGGAAAGTAAGGAGCTGAAGAGTAATGATGAGTAGGAAACTGAACCATGTAAGTTTAGACACAAATCATCTTCATCAATGCCCCAATAAAAACAATACTGGTAATAGCTGACTGTTTAGGGGATACAAAGACATTGAAATGGAGTATATTTCACAGAGAAAGCAGGAAGGATGAGGAATCAGAATTGAGAAGGTGTAGGTGATAGGGCCCTTCATGGTTATGTGGTAAAAGTATATTCGTAGATTTTTTGTAGGGTGGAATCTACATACAGATGATGTTAAGGGCTGGTGTTGAGTCAGCCTTCAATCCAGATGTCATCCACAGGATTAGATCAGGAAGAATGTAAGGCTCAGTGGTCTTGGCATTTGCAAACTTTCCTGTGCTACAGAGAGGAGAGAATAAGGGAAAAGGACCAACATCATAAATCTCAGAGACTAGACTGATCACTTGAGAGGGGTTCCACTGGTCTTTGAAATGATCAACTGCCTTCCTGTATGGCATGTTGGTTAGAGATGAAATGTTATGGTGTTAATCCGCTATCTTCTCAGATTGCTGACTTTCCAAATGAAACACAGTTTAAGATTCAATTCCTGCTTGTGCTGGTTATTTTGGCCTGTGTGTCAGATGGTACAGACTGGGTTACATAAGGTCCTTGCTCTGCTCAAGAAGGGAGATTCTGTCCTAACAATTACATATTTCAAATTAAACTGCTAAAATAAAAATACAACACATAACTTTTTTATTGGTAGAGGAAAAAACAAGGAGTTGAAATGCAATATTAATAAGGGAACTTAAAAATTCCTTTAAACCAGAGATTCTTAAATCAGATTAAGAAAACCCATCAAATCTAGCTATGTGGTGTTTACAAGATACACATACCAGGGCTGGCGAGGTAGACCAGCAAAGAGCATTTGCTCAGCATGTTCAAGGCCCTGGCTTCAGTATTCTGTGTGCACACAAGCAGTCACACATACACATACATACACACTCACGCACGCACGCACACACACACGAATAAAAATAAAAACAACACCAAAAGAAGAACAAACATATACCTAAAACTTAATGAGTAAAAAGATAAACCAAAGATCGAGACTATCTCAGATAAACACTAACTAAAAGCAAAGAAATTTAGCGATATTAATAGCTAACATAGATTTTAAAGATAACCATTAGCCAATCACAGATGAGGATTGCCAGAAGGTAAAGCAATCCTGAACTTGGATGCAATTAACAAATATACAAGGCGAACATTGTGTGGTGTTTTGAATGAGAATGGCCCCAATCGATTCATATACTTGAATACTTGGTCCCCAGTTGTTAGAACTGTTTAGGAAGGATTAAGAGGTTTAGCCTGGTTAGAGGAAGTATGTCACTGAAGGTGGGGTTTGATATTACAAATAACTCATGAGATTCCCAGTGCTCTCTCTTCCTGCCTTTTGGTTGTGGTTCAAGGTGCGAGCTCTTCAGTTCTTCTTTGTTCTACCTACATGGACTCTAGCTCTCAGAAACCATAAGCTAAAGGTTTTCTTTTATAGGTTGACTTGGTCATGGTGTTTTATCACCATAATAGAAAAATAAGACATGTTAATGCTATAGGAAGAAGTAAACAAATCCACGCATTATGGGAGAGTCTATTTCTCTCTTTTAGAAAGTGGTATATCAAGTTCATAAATGGTGAATACATATAAGAGAGAGTTGAAATGTATATACAGAAATAATTGGCATTCTTTTAAAGCACACACACACAACAAAGCTGCACACTTAGTAAATCATAAAACAAGTCTCAAAAACTCTAAATAAAGACACTTAGATTATCAACAGATACCAATATTCTGTCATAAATAAAGCTACAGATCAGTTAAAGAAAGACACTAACCATCCTTTGTACAAAGGCAACAAATTCAAATGATTTGTGTCAGTAGAAGTCACAATAGAAGACAAAACATCTCTAGAAATAAATAAAAACACAATGTTGACCAACTAAACTTTTAAGATTATAGTGTACCTATCTTAGTTACTTTTCATTGCTGTTCTAAAATACTATGATCAAGGCAATCTATAGAAGTAAGAGTTTACTGGGGTTTACAGTTGCAGAGAGCTAGAGACCCGCATGGTAGGGAGCATCAGAAAGCTGAGACGGCACTAGAGCAGTAACTGAAGGCTTACACTCCAAGACACAGCCATAAGGCAGAGAGAGAGAGCTAACTGGGAATGGTGTGGGCTTTGGAAACCTCGAATCCTGACCCCAGTGACGTATCTTCTCCAATAAGATTGTACCTCCAAATTCTTTCCAAACAGTTCCACGAACTGGGGACCGAGTAGCCAAACATAATGAGCCTATTGAGGGCATTGTCATTTAAACCACCACATCAGTATTTTGAGAAATAACTATATTCCTAAACTAAGTTTAAAAGAGAAAAGCATTTAAAATTCACAAAATTAGCATACAGCTCAAGGAGTTAGGAAAATAAGAACAGCATAAACTCAAAAAGTGAAATAATAAAAAACAGAATTTAAAATGGAAAATAAATTATAAAGGAATCAAATTATCTGCAAAATAATTTTTTGAAGAAAACCCCCAACTTTTAATAATATGAAGTCTTATGATTAACAATGTTACCGAAAGTGACATTAGAAATAAAAAAGGATTTTAAGTCTAGCAATTGTGTTTTTTTTTTTTTTTTTTGGTTTTTCGAGACAGGTTTTCTCTGTAGCTTTGGAGCCTCTCCTGGAACTAGCTGTTGTAGACCAGGCTGGACTCGAACTCACAGAGATCCGCCTGCCTCTGCCTCCTGAGTGCTAGGATTAAAGGCATGAGCCACCACTGCCTGGCAGCAATTGTGTATTTTAAGATCTAAGATAATCTTTGCCAATAAGTTTGAAAGATTAGTAAAAATGGATTCTTAGAGAAGTATAACTCCCACTAAGCTACTCAAAGAAACAGAGAAAATGAGTCTGACTTTAAAAATTTCAAAAACGAATAAGCGATTTCTCCTTAAAATTCTGGCCCTATTATTAATTATTCACATAAAATACTAAAAAACCAATAATTCTTGTCTTATATAATGTGTTCCAGCAACTAAAATAGAAGGCAGCTTCTCCATCCCATTGCTTTTATGAGGCAAGTATAATCTTGTTATCAGATTGGTCAAGGGCACTGTGAGGGGAAGTATATGCAGTTCTCACACCCATTGCTGAAGGAAACATCCTAAATACGGTGACCCTGCCTCCAAACCAAGGACAGGACAAATGATTTGGCATTAATAGTCTAACAGAACACATGTATTAATTCAGTTTACTCCTTGAACAGATTATAAGAAATTACGTGATCAGCCCTAGATAGGACAAATATTTATCAAGATTCAATCGTCTGAGGCTAGGGATGTAGCTTTGCGCTGGAGTACTTGCTTTGCATGTACAAAGTCCTGGGTTCAGTGCCAAGTGCTGCAATAAAGAAGTGCAATAAAGAAGCAAAGTTAGATAACAAAAAACAAAAACAAATTAGTAGACACCCGAGATAATAACAGTTTCCTAGAAAGTGTGCCCATGTCTTTAGTGATGCTGAGCAGTCCAAGCTTCACCCCCAACACTCAGGGCTCCAGTGTGCAGTTTACAAAAACGACAGACATAGACAAACCTGTGAGTGAACAAATAATCTGGAAACCAGCTGCAAATATCTTGGAAATCAGATGATGAAGTATTACAATGTATCAGAGGAAATATTGATTATTTAATTAAGGAAGTAGCTACGACTGTTTATTTAGATGGGAAAAGATTCAACCAGATGCCTCTCTGCTACTATCCACACAAACAAATTCCTGATGGGTTAAATACCTGTTATAGAAAATAAACTATAAGCATGCCAGAAAGAAGAGCAATGTGCTATTTGTAGCAATTTTCTTCCTTGTTTTTCCTGAGATATAGAGTCACTATGTGGCCCCTGCTGATCTATAACTCATGTAGATCAGATGTGTCTCCCACCTCTACGTCTATCTTGTGTGTTCTGGGGTTTACAATTGCCCACTCCTGTGTTGAGCCTTATTTCAGAGCTTTTATATTACTAAAATATTCCACAGTGCAAAAAAAAAGTAGTATTTAAGAAAGAAGTATGTAAATCAGATGTTTAGAGGAATTACATTATTTGTGTGTGGGGGTGTAGTTTCTGAAAATCTAAGGGGAAAATCCTCATTAGTACTCTTATGTAGGCCTTGTTTTTACTTTCCCATGGCTAAAATGGCAAGGAGAGACAGAAAAACATATGCCTTCTAGCTGAGGAATTCACTAACATACTACAAAAATGAGAAAAATGAAGCCTGTCCCTAATGGTCTTTTTGTCTTGTGTTCTTTATGATCATGTCTTTTAGGACAAGGAGGTAGGAACCCAACTCCAATTTGCTTAAGCAAGGATTGCATGTTTGTTTGGCTTCTGTGAATAGGAAGTCCAGTGGCAACATTGATAAACAGGTAGGCAGTCCCAAGGTGTTAGTGCAAGCTCTGTATGCCTGCTCACCCATTCAGTCCTCACAATGACCCTAAGCAGGTGCGTTCTGTTACTATTGCCATCTTGCTGATAAACAGGCATATAGAAATCAACTGAGCACCAAAAGCTAATGAATATATTCTCATGTTCAGGAAGTGACCAGACTGGGGTTTAAACTCTTTGAACTCAAGCCATGAATTCATGCTCATTATTTCTACCAGTTTCTGCTTCTGCAGAACCCTATTGCTTTCCATAATGCATCGAGGGGGTGATAAGGCTTGGCAGATTGAGTTTGGGCTAAGGAAAGGTCATGTGGCATAGAAAAAGCTGACATCACTGGCACCATGATCAGAAAAGCGTTTAGGAAACAGGGGCATCTGGTATACATCTTTGACATATGCCATGTGGACACTGGATGTAATGTCGCTGAGGTCTGGCTTACTCACCCACTCTGCAATGCTTGCTTTATTTATTCAAAGAAACCCAAAAAGGGGTGAAAATTTTATTCAGTCTAATGTGAGGTCATAGTAGAGACAGCATATGAATGGAAAATCGAAGAGTAAAGTTGTTGGATTCTGGATTTTGCTATGGTTCTCATGCTACGTTTGCTATGGAACTTTGCCTATGGGATTAGAGAGTTGTTATAAGACTTTAAACAGAGTGTAACACAAACGAATACAGCAAATGAAAGGCTACTTATGAAACACAGTATGGAGCTACCTCAAGATACCAGAAATAGGTCTACCACGTGGTCTAAAGAGAATGGTACCAGAAAGTAGCAAGTGAAAGTCAAGCTGAGTGTCCACATTCCTTGTGGTGTTACTGGCAATGGCTACGACATGGAATTAACATAGATGACTATATGTATGAAGAAAACACAACACACCACACACACACACACTTATTATCAGCTCTAAATCAGAATGAAATTTTGCCTTTTCTGAAACATGGAAGGAAGTGAAATAAACTAGACGCTAAAAGACGACTACCACATGCTCTCTCTCCTACATGGAGGTTAAAACAGGCTGGAAGCATAATAGTGACTGCCAGGCATTAGGAAGGGGGGCGGGAGAGGATGTTCAGGAAGTCAGTAGGAAAGAGGAGGGTTAATTTGAACATTGCAGTGCTGTCTGCATGTGCGAAATATACTGCACTCCATTCATTTGCACAATTAGCACTTGTTAATAACAATAATAGAAAACAGGAAGCTGAAGGCAGAGTGAACAGGTAGGTTACTCCTTGCTACGTTAGTATTAATGTTAAATAAAGTTAGATTGTTTACACAGAAAGTTTTAACAGACAAAGGAAAGGAAGGAATGAAAGAGGAAGGCATCCTCTAGAAAGACCAACAGTATTATGAGGTTAAGTGGATGCTTGAGGAAAGACAGTGGAGAAAGTTAAAGATAATCCTGAAGCTGCCATCTGTGTGATTCCACCAGGCAAAAAGAGACATTATAATAGCGTTTAGGGAAAAGTAGAATGCAATTTCAGAATAGTTGGATCTGAGATGATGGACAGGAAACTATGTGACTTAGGATTCTTAATCAGAAGAAAACCTTTGGGAGATGGAGCCACTTGCAGCCTTGAGATCTGGAGAGCCAGACTCAGACTCTCATCCTGAAACAAGCCTCGGGTCATGAGTTCACCCCTGGCTGCCTCTGAGGCCTGGATCCTGAAGCATGCACATCAGACCTTGTGACACTTGTGGCTTCTTCTGCAGTCACTGTCATTGCCAGACTTGAGATCTTCTTTGAATCAGGAACTTCTGATGCGAGGGACAGGGCCGCCCCAGGAGCACGGGCCACATTGTTGCATATTGCCGCAAGGGCAACTGAGAAAATTAGTGTAGCAGTCCCTCTGTCTGTGGTTTTGTGCTACAGTTCCCATCACCCATGGCCAACCATAGCCTGAAGATGGAATGGAAAATTCCAGAAGCAAATAATTCACAAGTATTAAGTTGCCATTCTGAGTACAAGTTGCTCACTACTATGCCTCTAGGAAAGTGAATGGTGCCTTTGTCCCTGGGTCCATGATGGAGAGAGAGGGAAATAAGATAATTTACATGACTTTTATCACAGTATATTATTATAAATGCTTTACAGTTACTGTTACTATACCTAATTTATAAATTAAACTTGATTATAATCTGAAAATAGAGAAAAAACTGTTTATAGGGTTTAGAAATCTGTGTGACCTTAGGAGCCATTGTGGCATGTAGGTGGGGATGGGGATTCTATCTTCTGAGGACATTAGTTCTCAGAAGTCTCCTAATATGGGGCAAGGAGTACAATTCCAGGCAACCAAAAAGATTGGTCTACTACCCAGTAGGGCTTAGTGAAGTTGAAAAGAAACACAGGGCAGAGTCCAGAATTGGTGTAATGACTCTTGAGGGATGCTTCTCAGCTACACAGTGTAGTATAGGGAGCCTAGATGCTGTGAATGGAAATTTAGAGAAAATGGTGCTTAGGAGTCTGAAGGAGTCAAGGAGGAGACAGCAGATAAGTTGTTAAGAGTTCAGATATTTTTCATGGAGTGAAGAGGATTCTAATCCTGGGAAAAACATCAAAGTCTCTGGATTCAGAGGTCAAGATTGGCCATTCTTGCTTGACTGTTCTTGCATTCAAAACAGTCCCCGGGAAGTAGTGAGTGGGTTGTGAGGAAGGAGCTGTGGGAGGCATATTCAAACAATCTCTAAGCATCACGGAGAAGACATGCTGCCCAGCTGGAAATGATTTTACCTGTGCTGTAAAATTATTCCTGTGCTCTGTTTGCCAGCCCCTTAAGGAGAGTCCAATTGTGGAGTGCAGTTTATCAATTGGCTTTATGCATTTTCCTGAATGCTCAATGTTTTCTGGCCAGGGCCTGTGCACTGAGGGGCAGTTGTTATCAATATTTGAAATCTCTGGTTAAGTGGAGAAGTTCAGTGCATTGGTTTCTGCAGGCACCAGCTGGAGGGGATATCACAGAATTACCTGCATTTCTGGACACAGGTTTATAGTGAGACACATGAAAGCAGGAAGGGTGCATGAAGTTCTTCAGGGTCTACAGAACCTGGTTCATCTAGATTCTTATTGAGTCAGAAAATTCATTTGAATGTAATTGATGGGGCAATTAGCAGTGTTCTCTGGGATGGGACAGAGAGGAGTTAAGGTCTTCTGAACTCATCTGTAGGTATCTTAGTCCATTAGACATTGATGCTTTAGTCATAGACAAAATGTTATGGGGTTCATAATTTACACAGAACAGAAATGATTTTTACTGTTCTGGAGGTTTGGCAAGTCAAGGATCTAGGTATTTGGAGGACTGCTGTCTGGGGGAGAGGATTTACCTGGCTGGGCCTGCAGTCTGGTCAGGATTTGTCAAGAGTGTCCTAGGCCACTTGTGGCAGTTCCCACCTAGAGACTATGATGTGACTTCATTGCTTCTACAGTCTTCTCTTTCCTGCATAAGAACTGAGACTGCAGTATCTCTAAGATGTTGTCCAAAGAGACTGTTGTCTAACATTTAGTATAGAACCCTGAAGCCATGGGCTGACAGCTGGTATCCATTTCAAGAATGTCCAAGATAAGACTGTGAGTAAATTCCATATTTTATGAAGTATTATAGGGGGGATGAAGTGGCGAGCATAATAGTTTGTTCCTAGGGTGGTTCTCTGTTGTATGAGAACACTCTCATCAGAAACTACTCGGGGAGGGAAGGGTTTATTTCATCTTACACTTCCAAATCAGCTCATAGCTGAGTGAAGTCAGGGCAAGAGCTCAGAATCCAGAGGCAGGAACTCAGAGGCAGGAATCAAGATACAGGAACCCAGAGGCAGGCACCCAGAGTCAGGAATCCAGAGGCAGGAACCCCAAGAGAGGAGCTCAAGCAGGAACACAGAGGAGGAACCCAGAGGCAGGAATCCAGAAGCAGAAACCCAGAGGCAGGAACCCCAAGAGAGGAGCTCAAGCAGGAACCCTGGGGCAGGAATCCAGAGGCAGGAACTCAGAGTCAGGAATTCAGAGGCAGGAATCCAGAGGCAGGAACCCAGAGACAGAAATCCAGAGGTAGGAGCTCAAGCAGGAACCCAGGGGCAGGAACCCAGAGGCAGGAACTAAAGCAGAGACAATGGTGGTATACTGCATACTGGCTTCTTTCCATAGCTTTCTCATCTTCCTTTCTTATATAACTCAAAGCTACCCACCCAGGGATGGTACCATCCACAGTGTGCTGGACCACTCCCCATGAATCATTAATTAAGACAACGCTCCACAAATATTCCCATGGGTCAGCCTGATGAGAGAAGTTCTTCAACTGTAAGTCCTTCTTCCCAGATGACTCTAGTTTTGTATCAAGTTGACAAAACCTAACTAGCATAATGGGAGAGACAAGGGCAAGGCTGGGAGAGGAGGGGGAGCAATGGCATGTCTGAGTAGAGGGCTAGCTCGAGAGCTTCTTTGTTAAAATTTTGAACAAATCCTGTCTTGCTAGCGATTACTCTTAACAGCATCCCAACTACCAGCAGTAAGTGGTTGTCCTCTCTTTTATATTTTCTAAGCTCTAAACGCTACTTCTTACAGAATGTATTGATTTCCATTACAGCCATTACATCTCTAACACTTCAGGGGGGCAATTTATTAAACTGGAAAGCACAACATAAATATTAGTTATTTATATGTACAATGCACAAGGATATTAAAATACAACTCCAGTTTCTGAGATCCCACAGGTCTCAGCCGACTTCACATTTCAAAGAAAAATCTGCTATGACGCAAATGCTCATGTTCTCTCTAAATTCATATGCTGAAACCCTAAGTCTAATGTGGAGGTAACATGAGGCTTTGTGAGGGCCTTAGAGACATGAAATAAAATGTATGTATGTATGTATGTATGAATGTATATATGTATGTATGTATGTATGTGTGTGTGTGTACGTATGTATACACTGGCTAACTTGTGGGTATCTGGTCTGTAGTGATAACTTCAAAGGGCAGGTCCTAGCTGGAGGAAGCTATGACACTGGAGACTGGCATTTGAAGGGGATATTAAACCACCCCTTCGCTTCTCAGATTCCATGGAGCTGAACAGCTTCATCCACATGTGCTTCTTACCATGTTGTGTCACTATAGGCCCTAAAGTCACAGGTCAACTGGCCATGTACCAAAGCTTCTGAAATCTTGAAACCTTCTCCCCTTTAAAATTAGCTCAGGTATTTTGTTATAGTAACGTAGAGTTAACTAACATGGAGGTTGGAAGCTACATGATGATAATTCAAAAGCTAGAAAATCAGAGAAATTGGCAATAAGGCTCAGTCTAAAAATTTAGGGGCCTCGGAACAAGAGGAGGGGACAGTGGTGCAGCTTCTCGTCAGAAGCCCAGGCCCTGAGAGTTTTAAGGGACGTGTCATGCTACTCAAGAACTTGGTTGCTGAAGTACTTGGAGTCTATGTGTGAGGGCAGAAAGAATAAATACTGCTCTGAGAAAAGAATGTCTAGCTTCAGGCACATAGGACAGAACTCACATTGGGAAGGGTCTTGTGCACCTAATTTGCTGACCCATATATCAGTCTTAGCTGGGAACTCCAAAACTTTTTCCAGCTTTCTAAGTATTCCTTAATCAGTTAAATTTACCCACAAAAATCAACCATAACTATAGTATGAATTCTAATTGGTCATAATAATAAAAATCCAGAGTCAAAAAAACAAAAAAAAACCCCAAAACAAAAAACAAACAAACAAACAAAAAACAATAAAAATCCAGAGTCAGATATTAGGAGGTGAAAAACTGAAAGATCAGAGAAGCAGAACAGCCACTAGAGTTCTTACTTCTACCATATACTCAGACCAAAAAGAGCAAGATCCCGTCTCCACAAACCCTCAGACTGAATGCTGAGCTTCTGTCTCCTTCTGCTTTATATTCCTTTCTCCATGAGCCATATCCTTTCCTGTCTCCACTTCCTTAGAGCTGGGATTAAAGGCCTGTGATTCCCAAGTACTGAACTGTGAGCCGTCACCTCCTGGCTCCGTTTTTGTTTTAGACTGGATCTCGTGTAGCCTAGGTCACTTGGTGATGCTCAGCTAAAGAGAAAACTTGCCCCACCAATTCACAGTGATGTGTACCAGCTTGGAGGCATATGTACAGTCCTACAGAAGGGAATTGCCTGTAGTGCCAAGAAGGAGGCCCAAAGAGGGAGAGTGCTAATAGGGACTGGGAGATGAATGAAGCACTTGAAGGTAGGTACCAGGCACAGGCCTGGCAGAGGAGGCTAAAGTTTGAAAGTTCTATAGTTGTGCCCATCATCCATATTCCAGTTAAGTAAAACATCTCTTTGCTACTGTATTAATCCTAGGTACATTAGTGATGGAGCAAAGAACTTGACTGGCAGACAAGGAGAGGGTGATGGTGCCCTTCATTCCTTACTGGCTTCTTTGGAGACAGACAGAGCTAGGAAGTGAAGAGAGAATAAAATAAGGTGTTAGGTGATACTTGGATGTTTGTTTGAGAAAAGCACTCATTTTATTGTAATTGTAAAAAAATTTGCATCTCATGACAATATTTTCTACATGAATGTTATGTTTTTTGCTCAGTTCACTCTATTATTCTCTTTTGTCCCCTCCTACTGGTCTCAACTTTCTTTGAAATAGATAGTGTCTCTTCTACCTTTATTCTAGTACATTGCAAATACTTAAATCTAGATGTTCATATGAGGGACAACATGACACCATCTTTCTGAATTTGAGTTACTTCACTTCACATGATGATCTCCAGTTTCATTTATTTTTTTCCAGAAAGTGATGTATTTTCCTTATTTATGTTGGAATGAAATTTCCTTGTAATGTGGCACATTGTTTTTTTATCCAGTTACTTGTTGATGGCCTTCTAAACTGGCCCTGTATTTTGACTATTGTGAATAGTGTAGCAATAGACACAGATGTGAAAGTGTCTGGGATATACATATTTAGCTCTTCAAGGTATCTACCTAGAAGTGATTTGCTTGGATTATGTGGTAGTTTTAGTTTTAGGGACTTCCATGCTGGCTTCTATAATGGTTGAATAATTTACATTCCCAACAACAGCATATAAG